>APFE030912600.1:33922-44226 GCA_000404065.3 Pinus taeda | reverse complement strand
TATCTTCATGGGAGGAGTTGCTTGAAACATTTGAAAAGATATGGTACCATAAAAAGGATGTGGTTCAATTCTACAAGGGGTTCTTGTATATCGAGAAGAGGAATGATGAATCCATTGTTGAATTTAATCACAGGTTCAATTCTATCATTTGTCCCTTCCCATATAATTTAGCCCCTCCAAAAGAAATAACCTTGGTTGTGTGCCTAAATTCCTTCACATGGATGCTAGCGCTTGATGCCAAAAATAAGCAACTTGATAGCCTCTTCGAAGCCCAAAATATTGTGGTTGACCTCGATCAATCTATGAGGCAAACATCTATCAATATGCTCCAAGTCGAGGAAGATAGTTTATCCGATGATGATGATCCTTCCCCAAATGAAGAAGATGCTTCACCCCAAGCAACCTCCAAAGTGAAGGAGAAGCCCCCTGATCCTATCTTAAAGGTCTCATTAAGGATAGCCTTGGATATAAGAAATCCATTCTACATCACCTTTGGATTAAATGGCTTCACCTTAAGGAATTGCATCCTAAATTCTAGTAGCCCTATCAACGTCATGTATTCAAGCATTATGAAAAAGATAGGACTCAAGATTTCAATGAAATGTTTCGCTAAGATGATTTTGAACTCTAACAAGCTTAAGGTATGTGGGATCATGGAAGGGGTAAAAACCTTTCTTCATACATATTCAGAAAAAAAAGATTCTCCATCAATATAGTTGTGGTAGAAACCCCCCCAGCATGGGGAGTGATTGTGTCCAAAACGTTGATTGAGGATCTCGACCTATCCATTAATGAATATAGCTCCGTCAGCTATCTCCCATGATTGCCTCATCTCACAAGGATGAAAGTGACCTAAAAGAAGAAAATGACAACATTGGGGAATGGAGGCTTTTAAAAAAGAACATGTTGCTACCCCTCTCCATCCGAGGTTATGGGTAATGTACTTCGATGGGGTGCATTCCAAATCTAGGTCGGGGGCTGGCATTGTCATCATCTCCCCATACAAAGAATATATTTTGTTTTCCGTAAGACTCAAATTAATCTGCATTAATAACATTGCTGAGTATGAGGCCCTTTTGTTAGGTCTTGAAGCAGTGAAATCAAGAGGGATTCAAAAATTGATCATAATAGGAGATTTTAATCTAGTTATCTCACAAATTAGGGGAACTTTTGACACAAAGGATGAGAAATTGAAACCCTACAAAGAAAGAATCACTCACATGCTTAAGTGGTACCTGATATCAATGTGCTTGGAGTGGTCATGGAACGTGGGATTCTCTGAAAGGCGAATCCCACATTGGTTGTTGCAAAAGATCTCAGTGGTATCCAACACGAGCTCAAATAGATCACTAAAGATCTTCCTCAACCAAACAACGTCACAATAGGTCATACTAGTTGCAATTTATTTAGCCTCGATGGTCCTTAGAGCAACATATTTTTGCTCCTGCTCATCCAAGAAATTGAAGCAGACTCTAATGAGAAGCAACATCCAGACGTGCTCTTACAATCCACCTCAATGCTAGCCTAGTTAGCTTCAATATATCCACGTAGCCTCAAATTTCCAACAGTGTATCTCAATCCATAATTAATTGTGCCACGAAGATATCTCAAGAGATTCTTAACAGCAATCCAATGTATATGGTGAGGCTCAACCATAAATTGACTCAACATATTCACAACGAAGCATATGTCACGACAAGAGTTTACCAAGAACATCAGGGCCCCCAAAAGTTGTCTATATTTGGAAGGGTTTGCCAATTCGGGCCCAACAACACTTCCACATAGCTTCTTGAAGTTGGGTTCCATAGGAGTAGACCCATACTTGCAATCCACCATCCCACATCTATCGAGCATCTTCACAATGTATTTTCCTTGAGAAAGGAAAATCTCACCTGGTTTTTGCTAGACTTCCAGGCCTAGGAAATAGTGCATTAGACCTAGGTCCTTCATCTCAAACTCGGAAGCTAACTCCCTCTTGCATTGATAAATGAGAGGGTTTGCACTTGTTAGAAAGAGATCATCCACATAAAGGGTCAAAATGAGAGGCATGTCCTTTTCAACCTTGAAGTATAGGTTAGGATTCGCTTCGCTTCTTATAAATCCTAGCTTCATAAGATAATTATCAATCCTCTCATACCAATCTCTAGGAGCTTGCTTCAACCTATAGAGGGATTTCTTCAATCTTCACACGTGTGTCCTTTGATCTTGTACTTCGAATTCCTTTGGTTGTTCTACGTAGACTTCCTCCTTAAGAGAGCCATGTAAGAAAGCAATCTTAATGTTCATTTGGTCTAGGCTCCATCCCTGAGAGGCAACGAGAGCAACAATAAATCAAATAATGGTATATCAGGAAAATGGTGCAAACATCTCGTCATAGTCCACTCCTTCCTTTTGAGAGAAGACTCAAGCAATGAACATGGATTTATATTTTTCAACACTACCATCAGCTCCATGTTTGATTTTGTAAAGCCATTTAGAAGTAAACACATACTTGTCCTTGGGTCTAGGAACCACATCCCAGACATCATTCTTCATGATAGATTCATATTCCTCATTCATTACATCTTTCTAGACTTGGTGTTTTACGACTTCTTCGAATGTACATGGCTTAGATTGAACAATAGTACTCATAGCAACTAAGTACCCTTGATACCTATTCAACTTCTTGCTTTCATGGAATGTCCCTCTTGGAGCAATATATCTCTCAACATCTTCGAGAGTATCTTTGAGCCACAAAGGTCCTTTCTTTGAGGTAGAGGGATCATTAGGTGGTGGATCAATGCGATCCATTGGGCCTTCAACATCAGGCATAGGTTCATCTTGTTTTTCCGCAACATCATCATTATTATCCTTCCTTGGAATGGGGAGATCCTGGGCCTTCCTAAGGGAAGTATCTTCATCGAAGGTGACATCATGGCTAACTTCCACATCTCTTTGTCTAGGCAGAGAGATTCTATATGCCTTTAAATTTTCATTGTAGCCCACAAATACACCTTTCTTTCTAGTTACTTCCAAAATGTTTATTTTCTCTTTAGGCACATGAAAATACACGGGACAACCAAATATTCTAAAATGAGAAACATCAGGTTTCTTGCCAGTGAAAACTTTTTCGGGTGTCTTGAAATTCAGAACTTGATGCGGGCTCCTATTTTGAACATACACGGTAGTGTTAGCAACTTCTCCCCATAAGAACTTTGGTAGACCTTGATCATGGAGCATAGCACAGATGTCTTCCATGATTGTTCAATTCTTCCTTTCAACAACACCATTTTGCTCAGGAGTGTATGGAATGGTTGTCTTCCTCTTAATGTCAACCCCTCTGCAAAAGTCATTGAATTCATTTGATTCATATTCGGTTCCATTGTTGGTCCTCAATATCTTGATCTTCTTCCCTGTTTGATTTTCCACCAAGGTTTTGAAAGAACGGAACCATTTGAACACTTCATCATTCCTTAAGAAATAGATCCATGTTTTGCGAGAGAATTCCACAAAAATTGCATAGTAAAAGTATCCTCCCAATGATGTTACGGGCAACATACTAGATAGGTTAAAATGGACCAATTGAAGAATATCAGAAGTTTTACTTTCACTTGAAGGGAATGGTCCCCTTGTAAGTTTCCCAACTGCACAACCTTGACAAACTCCTTCATGGTTCATGCTGAACTCAGGCATACTTGTGACTATTTTTCTTACCCCCAGGTAAGGCTTTGTAATGAAGGTGAGCAAATCTTCAGTGCCATAATTCAGATTGAAGAGAAGTATCGCAAGTCAAGGCTCCCAAAGGACTTCCTCCAACTTGATAGAGACCTTCAACCCCAAATCCAAGTGTAAAAACATGCTTAGGGTTTCTTTGTCAAATACATACCTTTCCATCAATGAATGCTACCTTGAAGCCCTTGTCTTCCATCACAGAAATAGACACCAAGTTCTTCAATTTGGGCACATACAACACTTCTTATAGATGAATGGTTTGACTTTGATTCAATTTAAGAGTGACAATACCTATGCCTTTCACGGGATAGGTTGCATTATCTCCAAGTATGATTTCCAAATTAGTCTTCTTTTCAACTAAATTTGAGAGGGCCTCTTTGTACCTAATGAAGTGCCTTGAGGCTCCACTATCAATCAACCAATGATCCAAAGTATCCGTAGGAGAGGTAGTAGATAAAGCGGAAATAAAATACAATTCTTTTTGTTTTCCTACAACATTACTTTCCTCATACCTAGAATTTCTTGTCTTTTTGGGAGGTCGACCATTTCCATCTCGAGCAGCGGGAGAATTCCTCTTTCCTTTGTTGAACCTATTGTCACACAAAGTGTCTAGGCACCACGACAACGCTCAGAATAAGGGTTGTCACTCCAATCTTTACTCACTTCGTTTAAACTCTCCTAGACAAGTCAATGGTGGTAGTCTCTGGGGTGAATGAATGAGGATAGTTTGTGAAATACAGGCTCCAGGAGACTTAAATATGGACAACTTGACGAATGTAAATGAGTCCTGGTTAACTGAGATAGATAGATCTAATAAAATAAGACAACCATAATATAAGAACGATTTTAGACCAATGCATTATATTTAATTAACCATAAACTAGATGAAAACAAGTTACCTAGAGCAATTTATAAATGTGGCGAAATTGATAATCATGATGATTAAATGTAAACGCTCAAAAAATGCGATATATTCTAGCAATTAAAGCCCATGAAGAATTATGAAAATTAACTGCTAAGCAATGATTCTAGATTTAAATGATTTTCTTCAATAACCCATATCTAGAATTAATTATCTTTTTCTTATAGTCAATGATTTTAAAACATTAATTTCACTTGACAATAGAGAAATCACTACCACAAAATTTAAAATTTTACGCTTAACACAAAAGACATTGATGAACTTTAAATTAGAATTTAATTATCCCTTAGGTAAGTTTTATGTGCTTAGCTTAGAAGCAAAATTTAATGTGGCAATTAAACTTTCAATGTGACAAAAGTAAATCATAAGGGTTAATAAATTGAAATTTTAATGGGCCATAGGCCACATTAAAAATTTTAATCTGAAAGCATAAATCTTCTTTTGATTTAATTCTTTTAAGAATTTTAAAGTCACATAAATGAAATTTTTATCTTTATTTTTAGATTTTTAATGTTTTTTAAATATTTTTTGAATGAAATAAAAAATGAAAATAAAAAAATCAAAACAAAAATCATAAACTAAAAAAACAACCCAGAAACCAGAAATACAAAAATAAATAAAACTCCAGAAACCCAAGTCAAAAAACCAAAAAAATTACAGATCTATGCACAAAATGGTAGATCTATCAAATCTGAAGAGTATGAGTCTAATTTCGCTCCCAAATCTGATAATCTAAGGCTCTCAATAGCCAGATCTATGAATTTTCCACATACAAAAAATAAAATTTTAAAATTTAAAGAAGAAGCTAACTCAAAACTCTTTGTGAAGATTTCCAGATCCAAGAAATTTTAAACCCTTGGACTACAAAAAATTTGAATAATATTCTTGGAAAATTATGTTGATAAACCCCACCCCAGAGATCTAGATCTTATCCTCCAGGGCCTAGATCTATACTCTACACAAATTTCTTCCTCAGATATGTAGCTGCACGACAACAAGAAAACACCTAAATGATATATATAATGATAAAAACTAAAACCCATAAAAACCCACGTTAGAAAAATAATTACAAAATTTACAAATTGCAGGCTCTAATAAGCTAGATCTATCATTATGCTGCACATAAATTAAAAGATTTTTAAATTTTAAAAGTGCTAACTCGAAACCCTCATGCGTTATTAAAGCAAAAAATATTATGATAAGCTCAAGATTAATTTTAGTGGGCTCTTAAGAAAACACGGATCGGAAGTTGACTGGTCCAACTGAAAACTTTCCCTAACGTCTGAGGATCTAACTCAAGATTTCCCTGCAAAACTCGATCTAGCAATTAAAAATAGAGCGAGAAAATAATAATAAAATTTAGACAAATAGGGATACCTACTATTACGTTCAAAATTTAAATTATTATTCAAATCCCAACAACTGAGCAAGATACTTGTACTCAAATCACTCTTCAGAAGGTATCATCAATGCCTTTAGAAAAAATTATGCATGAAATAAAAACATCTTATAACATTTCCATGAAGAGTAACACCAGCAAAAATTAACCCCAAAATCTTTTTTTATTATTCATAAAAATATTACACAAGAGCTTCTTGCTAAGGACACGACTCAAAGGTCGGATAAATCGACTGACAAATGACTTCCTATTTAAAGATAAATCCTCCAATGATTAGTTCAACTGAGCCTCGTCAAAGCAATCTTGACTGTTGATGAAGATTAAAATTTCTTTTAATCTCATCCGTTGATTTTTTTTTTTTTTTGTAAGCTGGGGCGGGACTCTTCGATTTACATGTCCATTATGTACCCCTCTACGGGGGAAGGGTAGTTCAAGATTTGAACCCAAGACTTCCGGTTCAGTGAGACTTCATTTCCACGGCCCTTGCCGCTTGAGCTACCCCATGTGGACCTCATCCGTTGAAATATTTAAATATTAGGGGAAATTTGAAATTTTTAATTAATTTGAAATTTGAGTTAATTTCCCAAAAAAATTGACTTTGAATTAACCTCTAAGGATCAAAGGTTTAAAATTTAGCAAAATAATTAATTTACTTTAGTCTCAGAATTTTTTAAAATTTAATTTTTAATGACTGACAATTTTGCCTTTGGAGAATTTAAATCTACTTAAAACCTAGAATTAATTAAATTTTTGGCTTAGGATTTTAATTAATTTTTGGCCATAAAATTTAATTAATTAACCTATGAGGGGATAAATTATTTTTCCAACCCTCAAAACACTTTACATCATGATTTTCATATTTTTTACATCGTAAGGGGGAAAACCCATTTGTAATAGAGCCTCACAGACCACTATTTTCTGCAACACAAATATATTCTAGGAGACTAAGAAATTTGTAATAAAATAACCTAACCAAATAGTTAGGGTTATTCCCAAATTAATTTTGCATAGACTCGATCTAGAACACTAGGACTCGCCTAAGATCCTAGCGACAAAATCCATTCCAACTTTGGGGTAAGATTGAAGTAAAACTTTGTCGACCATCCAAGAATGGATCAGTGAAACAAAAAACCTCCCAGAATGGAGATTATCACTAAAAAAGCAGGTTTATCTAGGTCGTTACATACATGAAACAGATATGCTGAGATTATTTACATTATACACATGCATAAAAAATTTACATTATAATATGATGATCAAGTTAATGATGATCGCTGGATGGCACAGACACATCGACCAGACGCTATCCCTTTTCGAAAAAAGGGGGTGTTCTGTTATGGGTCATTAACACGTAGTGGTTAACATCTAGCTGCACCAGAGGAATGTGAGAATCTAGGATCTACATCCATGCAACACAAAATATAACATAAGTAGCGTCCATCCAAAAATCATCATATAACGTTAAGCACAAGAAAGATACACTCTCTTCATTTATTAATTATCCTAATAACATAAAAAACATCTACCTATAAAAATGAAATATTGAAATAAAAAGGGTGTAGGGTTAGGAATACAATACAAAGGATGCCCCATGGCATCAGATGCGTTCAATGTAATGTACACTGAGCATTTGTTTGCTTTTAGAAAAATCTGTCAGTTGTTTCTCAGATGTGCCATGTCCAATCCTGCAGATGGTAGGAATTTTTCCTATCTGAAAATCAAGTTGTTTGCGACCATCTGATGCATCAAATCACTTTCTCATTCTTTCTCTTGCATTTTTCCTTTGTGGCAGGCTGTATCACTAATGATGTGGAACATTCTGCTTTAAAACTCTTAGATGTAGTATGTAAGATATGCATGACAAGTCTTTATTCATTCAACATATTCTCTGTCAAAAAAGATGTATCAGTCTCACAGGTGTCATGAGTTATAACTTAATATTTTTTAATTTCTTTTTTGATCAGGTCATTTTGAGTTAAATCTTCGTTAATGGAATTAGCCTCTTTCTTAGGATATTCACAACAAGATGGGACCTGTGATTTCCTCTCTTCTAATCTCTTATTTAATGAACTCATTTCTCTGGCATGTCTTACTATTAACTTCGCTTGATTGAGCTCAATTTTCACGAATATTTCTTGCAGAGTGACATGATTAGCTTGCATAGTCATTATTAGATTTTGAATAATCGACCTTTAATTAGAATGATTATTTTCCATTATTTTTAATCTGTTTTCGATGATATCTATTCCATCTGTATTTATGACACATGGTATCTACTTTTCCTCTATGGCCAGTAATCTATTCTGAAGAGATATTTGACCAACTTCCATGTCATTTATAATTTTATCATTCTTTGCTTTCATACCCATGAAACAATTTTGCATATAGTTTATCTCTTTCTTATGATTTGCTTGCATGGTAGCTAACTGATTATTATAATTGAATATCATGATGGTCATTTCTTCATCCATAGTTGACAATTTGTTCTCAATCGAAATTATTTCTTCTTGATAAATTGCTTCCATGGCAGTCACTTGATTTGAATGATTGAATTCCATGATTGTCATGTTTTTCTCTAGGGCTAATAACTTGCTTTGCATATAATTGATTTCCCTAGCATGATCAGCTGTTAATATTGCTTGATTAGGTTCCATATCTTTAATAAGTTGAGCCTGATTAACTTCTGCATTCTTGCTTACTTGAGCCTGATTTAACTGTATGTCTTTAACCATTTGAATTAACTCCTTGAAAATATTTTCTTCTATAGTTTCCTTTATTTCAGCTTTCGCTTTGACCTTTTATTTATCTCCATATCTATCTTCAAAGACATCAATGATTGATTGTAGAGAATGAAAAACGTTATCAGGGAATTTAACAAACCAATCTAAAGCATCTCCAGATAAGGGAAGAATGAAAATATTCATCTTCACATCTTCATATTTAGAATATGGGAGACACTTGCTTATACAAATGCTGACATTTTGAAGGTGAGTTTCAGCAGTAAAAGCATTATTACTTTGAAAAGGAGGAAATTCATCAATGGCATCACAAAAAAAGAAGGATAACCATGCAGAGCTCCCTAAATATTAGTAAAATCACAAGGAGAAAACAAGTCATAATCCATGATGAATTGTTTAACGGGAAAAAGATGGGCCAAATGGATACCAGAGAGAGAGATCCCTGCTCAATAAAATCAAAATATCTAGAAGAAGCGAGCTTCTAGCAGAAATTCTTGTAACAAATGGAAGAAGTGGAGTCACCACTTGAGCATGAATCTCTCACAAAGTTTCCAAAGGCGAAATTGAAAAGTTAGTGGATGGAGGCATATGGATATTCAAGGAGGGCTTTCTGTCTGGGATTAAGTGAATGAATAACTGGAGTTGCCATCCAAACAAGAAACCAACCGGAATGTCCAAGTGTAGAAAGTGAAAATGAGAGGATTAGATGAGAGGGACGATGAGAGTTAGGATGGTGAGAATGAAGAGATGAAATGGTGCTAGAAAAATGAGATGAAACTCTGTAAAGCCAAGGTCCAAAAAATTGGTCCGTGGTGGAAATGCCAATAAGTGCTGGTTTTGCTGGCTCAAATGAGAGATGAGAAATAATAAGAATGATGAGGAAATGTCGTTGAAATTCCGAGAATAAAACATCCACGACAACAGTGCCAAAAAATGTCGTGCCATTTGACGGGCTAATGAATGGAGGGAAATATTAGATGATTAGAAAAATGTCGTGAGGACCAAGGATAGAAAAATTCTATCCCCCAAAAAATGTTGTTGCACAAAGTGTCTAGGCACCGGGACAACGCTTCGAGTAAGGGCTGTCACTCTAATCCTTACTCCGTTTAGACTCTCTCATAGATAAGTCAAGGGTGATAGTCCCTGGGGTGAATGAATGAGGATAGTCTGTGAAACACATGCTCTAGGAGACTTAAAGATGGACAATTTGACAAATGTAAATGAGTCCCGGTTCAGTGAGATGGATAGATATATTGTAGAATTGAGGCTTCTGTGATCCATCATATTTATAAGAAGAGCTTCGGCGTAAATCACATAAAAAAGACCTTTGTCGACGCGTTTCGAACCAACTAGTGTGGTTTATCATCAGGATAAGTTAAAGAAACATATCTGGCCTAGCATGTTAAATAGACTGAGCAGAGACTCCAACGGCTAATTTGGACACTAGGGCCCAGGTCAAAATTATATTAATAAAATTAATATTATTTTTATTTATAATATTAAGATTAATAATATAATATTCCATTTCTATAAA
>APFE030912600.1:0-33449 GCA_000404065.3 Pinus taeda | reverse complement strand
AGTTTTAAGATAGGAGAGATATCTAGACCTACCATACTTTATTATCGATAATTAAAGAGATGATTAGATTGCTTAGAAAATAAATAAATAAATAAAATTAGTAATAATAATTTAAGATAAAAACTACAAATATAAATGTAAGTAAAATAAATAAAATTAGAACCAAGAATAAATAGTAACTAACTACGCAATAATAATAACCTCATAAATGCATTAAATAATTAAATAATGCAAAAATCATACAACTACATCAAATCAAATAACTGAAATTATAAATATATATATATGTGTGTGTGTGTGTGTGTGTATGTTTATAAATATTTATATGAAAATTGCATATATCTAAAATTAAGAAGAATGATAATCGTAATGATAATACTCATAAACAAATAAAGGAGAATGTACAGTCGCTCGATATCTATATCTATAAATAAATTTATATAATAGATATACTATACGAACACTAAGGAAAGAAAACAACCTGGAAGAGCGACAAGGAGACACAGGAGGCGAAGGACAGGAGAATATCTAAAGGAAACCCTAGATCAAGGCGGAAGAATCAGAAGGCATCAGGGGGAACAATGCAAGCACATCAGATGGACAAAGGGCGGGGGGTGTGGGGGGAAACACTAAGAAGACAGGGCGGGGATCCAACACCTACTTATCTTCCAGCCATCATCTCTGTTGAGATTGTTAGGCCTTTTTTCAATTTCTATAGCTTCCCTTAACTTACGATGATGGAATTGAGCCACCTTGGCAAAAAACTTGGCCTCCTCTATACAGACATGATGCTTGGTCTTGTCCACATGCTCTGCTAAGGCTGAAGACTTAGATCTCCCATGCCTCAGGTCAGCTGCATGCTCGCAAATTCTTTGCTGGATGGAGCGCCCTGTTTCTCCTATATAGGGCGTCCCACATGAGCAAGGAATCAAATAAACACCTTTCATGTCCATAGGGTTAACAAGATCTTTCACTGACCGAAGGGAATTACGAATGGTTTTGAGGGGCCTGAAGGTTGAAGGAATATCAAACCTTCTGAGGATCCGAGCAATCTTGTCTGTGGTCCCCTGGATATAGGGAAGATGGACACTTAGATGGCGTTCCTTAAGTTCTTTCTTCTTAAACGCATTTCTAGAGGCTTTAAGGAAAGTTTTCCGACCTAGGTGCCTACTATATCCGTTTTCCACAAAGACATCAAGGAGGTGGGATCTCTCTCTATCCAGGCTCTCATTATCCGAAATCCTGAGGGCACGAGTAGCCAGGGTGTTAAGAACACCCATCTTCTGAGAAGGGAAATGGTGGGAATCAGCGTGAAGATACTGCTTCGTGTGCGTTTTCTTACGGAACACAGAGTGGGAGAGAGAGCCGTCCTCCTTCCTAGAAATAAGAATATCCAGGAAAGGGAGGCTACCATTGACCTCTTTTTCCATGGTGAACTTAATAGTTGAGGACTGGCCATTAAGGTGATTGAAGAAATGATCCAGTTCCTCATGGCCATGGGACCAGATGACATTAGTGTCATCTACATACCTTTTCCAAAGCTTCGGAGGGAGAAGAGCCGAGGCTAGAGCTTTGGCCTCGAAATCTTCCATAAAAAGATTTGCCACAATCGGGGAGAGGGGGGAACCCATGGCAACACCACAGGTCTGCTCAAAGAACTCACCTTCGAAGCAGAAGAACGTGGAAGTGAGACATACCTCGACCAGATGAGCGGTATCTGGATCTTTTAGGCGATAGATCACTTCCAATGCCTCTTTTATAGGGATGCAAGTGTACAAGGAGACTACATCCTTCATCATGGATCTCAAGGATATTAGGCTTAAACCGGAAGACATTCTATGCACAAAAATGGTAGATCTATTAGATCTGAAGAGTATGAGTCCAACTCCGCACCCATATTCAATAATCTAAGGCTTTCAATAGTTAGATCTATCAATTTTCCATAAAAAAAAAAATTAAATTTTAAAGGAGGTGCTAACTTAAAACCCTTTGTGAAAATTTCTAGATCCAAGAAATTTTAAACCGTTCGACAACAAAGAATTTGAATAACATCCTTGGAAAATTATGTGGATAAACCCCACCCCAGAGATCCAAATCTTACCCTCCAGAGCCTAGATCTAGATTCTACAAATTTCATTCTTCAGATCTGTAGCTGCACGATAAGAAGAAAACACCAAAACAATATATACAATGATAAAAATTAAAACCCAGAAAAACCCACGTTAGAAAAATAATTACAAAATTTACAAACCGCAGGCTCTAATAAGCCAAATCTATCATTATGCTGCACATAAATTAAAAGATTTTTAAATTTTAAAGGTGCTAACTCAAAACCCTTATGCATTAATAAAGCAAAAAATCTTATGATAAGCCCGAGATTAATTTCGCTCGGCTCTTCAGAAAACATGGATCGGGAGTTGGCTGGTCCAACTGAAAACTTCCGTTAATGCCCGATGATCTAACTCAAGATTCCCCCGCAAAACTCGATCCAACCATTAAAAATAGAGTGAGAAAATAATAATAAAATTTAGACAAATAGAGATACCTACTATTACGTTCAAAATTTAAATTATTATTCAAACCCCAACAACTGAGCAAGATACATGTACTCAAATCACTCTTCAGAAGCTATCATAGATGGCATTAGAAAAAAATATGCATGAAATAAAAAACATCTTACAACATTCCCATGAAGAGTAACACCAACATAAATTAACCCCAAAGTCTTTCTTTATTATTCAAAAAAATATTACATGAGCTTCTTGCTAAGCACACGACTCAAAAGTCAGATGAATCGACTGACAAATAACCTCCTATTTAAAGATAAATCCTCCAATGACTAGTTCGAGTGATCTTTGTTAAAGCAATCTCGACTGTTGATGAGGATTATTTTTTTTTTTTTTAATCTAATCCGTTGAAATATTTAAATATTTTGGGAAATTCGAAATTTTTAATTAAATGTATTTTAATTAACTCAAAAATATTTTTTTTGAGTTAATTTCCCAAAAAATTTGACTTTGACTTAACCCTCGAGGGATCAAAGGTTTACAATTTGGCAAAATAATTAATTTAATTTTTAAAGACCGACAAATTTTTCATTTGAAGAATTTAAATTTACCTATGACTTAGAAATAATTGAATTTCTGGCTTAGGATTTTAATTAGTTTTTTGTTAGAAAATTTAATTAATTAACCTATGAGGATAAATTATTTTTCTAACCCTCAAGACACTTTACATCACGATTTTCATATTTTTACATCACAAGGGGGAAAACCCATTTGTAATAGACCGTCATGAACCACCTTTTCTGCGACACAAATATAATCCAGCAGACCAAGCAACTTGTAATAAAATAACCTAACCAAATAGTTAGGATTATTCCAAAATTTCTTTTACATAGATTTTATTTAGAACACTAGGACTCCCCTAGGATCCAACGACACAATCCATTCCAACTTTGGGGTAAGACTAAGGAAAACTCTGCCAACCATCTGAGAATGGATCGGTGAGACAAAAAACCTCCTAGAATGGAGATCGTCACTAGAAATGTAGGTTTGCCTAAGTCGTTACATATATGGAACAGATCTGTTGAGATTATTTACATTATACATATGCAAAAAGGGTATACATTATAACATGATGATCAAGTTGATGATGGTAGCTAGACGACACAAACACATCGAGTAGGCACTATCTCTTTTGCGACAAAAAAGGGGTGTACTGCTATGGGTCGTTGAAATGTAGTGGTCAACAAAACTTATTGATCCTATGATTTCCATTGCCTTTGTAGCTGTTGTGGTTGTTGTTTTCATCATCCATTGGAGTATCCTTCTTGTGAGGACACTTTAGCATAGTGGCTAAACCTGTTGTAATTGTAGCACCTTCCTTTTCTTCCTTCTTTGAATCCCTGCTTGAATCCTTGACCTTGTCTCTTTGGACCAACATTGTTCTTGCTCTTAGCATGAGCAGAGAAAGCAGTGGGTTCATTTCCATTTGAAGGCTTGTCTCTCTCCATCATCCTCGTCTCTTATTGAGTGCATCTAGCCAATAATTCATCGAAACTAGGAATCTTGTCAGTGTTGAGAATGGTGGTGTTAAACACATCCCATGCTCTTGTAAGACCTTCGAGAGCGATGAGAGTGAGCTCCCTATCAGCAACAAATTCTCCAATAGATAGAAGGTCATTCTTGATATGTGTAATCCTCATGAATGATCCAGATTTAACCAGGAATGCCACAAATTACAGATATAACCATACATACAAAGATGCAGCAGAAACAATACTTCATTTCATTACTGTAAAATACTGAAGTATGTTTACAAACATAAATGGAAATAAACTAGCTAAGGCGATGGTAGCTTATCTTTAAGAAGAGATGTGACGGCTATATGCCTTTGAACTATCTTACAATGAGGCTCGAAGGCCTATTTATTGTTGAAAAATAATGGAAAACCCTAAACATCCAAAAACCTAACCCTAGGAGATGAAGCGCCAAACTATGGGCCTTATTTTTGGGTAAATTGGTACATCAACTTCTCAGGGTCATAACTTTGGCATATGGCTTCCTTTTGACGTGCACAATACCTTGTTAGAAAGATCTATCCAAGGAATACAACTTTAAGAAGAACAATATTGGTCCAGAGATCCATGTTGCTCCCAATTTTCCCAAAAAAAGTCATTTAGGGCCTCAAAATGGCTCCGAAAGTTTAGGACCCGAAAAATTGCTAAAAATAATAAACTATGTTACAATTAAGGAAACTAAAAAACTGAAATAAACAATGGTGGGGGTCCAAGTGGAATTGGTAGGTGGCCACCAATATCCACCTGGATCATTCCTCCCCCTTAGGAAACAATGGTCCCCATTGCGTTGAGTTCTTCCATGAGATGATGAAACTTTTGCTGAACTTAGTCCCTGATGAGCCACTTGCCCTGGTGAAGGAGTTGGCCGACTTTGACAACTTGATACAGTTGCATCTTCTACTGATATGCCACTGGATGCCCATGTTGAGTAAGGATTGCCCCAATAGCATAGTTAGAGGCATCTGTCTCGACCTCAAATGGTTGTTGAAAGTTTGGCAATGCAAGCACTGGTGTCGAGCAAAGGCGATGTTTCGACTCTGTGAATGCCTTCTATTGAGATTTAGACCAAAAGAATTTTGCTTTCACTCCTCCCTTTGTCACTTGACTCAAGGGCTAAGTGATATGAGAAAATCCCAACACAAACCTGTGGTAGAAGTTCGCAAGACCTAGAAAGCTACGGACCTTTGTCAGAGTGGGTGGAGATGGCCAATCCCGAATTACTTGGATCTTGGATGGATCCACATGCACCCCTCATTCATCAATAATGTATCCCAGATACTAAACCTAGGTCATGCCAAAAGTGCATTTCTCCAAATTGCCACATAACTTGTGTTGCCACAGTGTTTGGAGAACCTGTCAGATGTGGTGGAGGTGCTTTTCCTAACTCTGGCTGAAGATCAGGATGTCATCCCAGTATACCACTACAAATGAGTTGGTGAATGGCCACAAGATGTCATCCATTAGTCTCATGAAGGTTGCAGGAGCATTCGTCAACCTGAAAAGCATAACCAACCATTCGAAAAGGCCCTCCTTGGCTTTGAAGGCAGTCTTCCACACATTGGAGGGTTCAATTGGTACTTGGTGAGATCTTGACTTCAAATCGATCTCGCTGAAATATTCCCCCCCCTTCAGTTGGTCCAGGAGGTCATCAATCTGTGGGATCAGGTGCCTATTACGGACAGTGATCTTGTTCAATGCTCGATAGTCAATACAAAGTCTCCAAGTTCCATCCTTCTTTTGTACCAACATGATCGGGCTCCCACAGGGTGATGAACTCGGACGGATGTGACCTTTCTGCAACAGCTCCTGAATCTACCTCTTGATTTCATCGTTCTCTAGAACAGAGCACTGATAGATTTGTCCATTGGGCAGCGCCACACCTGGGGTTAGATCGATGGAGTGCTTGACCTGACAATGCAGAGGAATCCCTGCAGGGGAGGTGAAGATGTCCTCGTACTCCTCCACGACCTTGTCCATCTATAGTTATCGTGCGGAGGAGCCCTATCTGGAGGTCGTGGACACCATCTTCTTCTTTCCTTGAGGGCGTATCATCAAGATAACAAATTTCCTAGTTTTGGAAATGAGCTGGCTACATTGTTTTGTAGTGACCAAAGAGATGATGATAGGCGGTGTTACCTCCGATATCCTGTACAACTTATTTCCCAAAGCAACAATAACAACATGAGGCCTTGATTTATACACAACATGTCAATTCCACAAGTATGGTTGGACTAATAATACATCACAAACATCAAGGGGAGCAACATCACACAATACCTCATCTGTGAAGGGCTTGATGTTGTATGGAAGGAAACACTGCTGGTTCACGCGGAGATCCCGTCCTTGGTGAAGGCACCCTATGGTGTATGGTTGTGGATGTGTTGTGGTCGGTAAGCCCAATTGCTTCACGACCTCTGTCAAAATGAGGCTCTTTTGGCTCCTGCTATCGACAATGAACTATAGCGGGGAGCCTTTTACCCACATTTGGGAGTGGAAGAGGCGCTCCTCCACCTTTGGATCTTCGGGTTCCTCCTTCTAGATCATTGTGGTGGCAACGGTGGCGTTGGGCTCTGCATCGATAATCTGCTTCCTTTTGTCATTCCCCTTGTTGGGCTCTGACTCAGAGTCGGAACATGAATCTAATTCTAAAACCTTTAGCTTGGCCACTTGTGACTGCTTAGCTCGACACTAACTTGTGTTGTGAGTGGAGCACTTATGGAACTCACACCACTTTCTCGTGTCCTTTTTCAGCTTCACGACACTTTTCTTTGCTTGCAACTTTGGCAGGTTGTCTTGGGCTGCCTCGCCTTGGATTTATCCTTTGTTTTGCAGTTTGGGGGCACATTTCCCTTGCTTCAGATTCGTAGATCCAAAGTCTCGCTTCTTCTGTTTAAATTTTTGCTCGATCTTGACGGCATAATGGTATGCCATGCCGAGCGAGGAGATGTTCAAGAATTCTATTTCACCTTGGATGTACCTATGCAGGCAACCATGATATTTGAGTACCAAATGCTGCTCCGAATCCGTGATACCCAACTTTGTGCGAAGGGTAAGGAAAATATTAGTAAATTCTGGCACATCTTGGTCCCTTCCTTGCGGCAATGTGGTCTACTTTATGTATTGATCCTCATAGCTTCCGACATGGTAGTACTGCTCCTTGATGGTAGACAAGAATGAATTCCAAGTGGGTGCGGCTGAAAATAGTGAGGCTGTACTTTCATCCTTCTGCTCGCAGTAGGTTTCCCACCAGTCCTTGACGTGGGGGGCGACTTTGAGAAGATGGAAAGTACTCTTTTCCTAGCCAGAAAAATCATGAATAGAAAAGTACCCTTCTAATAGATTTAACCATTTATTTACAACATCTACATCTATCTGACCCTCAAATATGGGAATGTCAAAGTTAACTTGTACCTTAAAGGGTGTGGCGCTTCTAGAGTAGCTACTGGAAGTAGATGTGTCGCCCCTGGGTAGCTGCTAAGGATCTAGGCAAATTTGTCCATCATTGGTTTCCTTTGTTGCTCGAGGGCCTCTTCGAGCAAGATTTTGATAGGATCTCTTACCCCCTTGTCTTTCTTTTCATCCACCACGGGAGGCCTTTAGGATTTGCGAGGTTGGTCTTGCAAAGGTTCGACCAGTTCAAGCCCTAACTCCTTATATCCCGACCTCGTTGGGGACATGAAAAAAAAGACAAAGAAAGAGTAGACCACTTTGATATCATTGATACAGATTTAAATAGGAATGCCACAAATTACAAATATAACCATACATACAAAGATGTAACATAAACAATACTTCATTTCATTACTGTAAAATACTGAAATATGTTTACAAACAGAAATGGAACTAAACTAGCTAGGGCGATGGTAGCTTATCTCTAAGAAGAGATGTGGTGGCTACATGCCTCTGAACTATCTTACAATGAGGCTTGAAGGCCTATTTAATGTTGAAAAACAATGGAAAACCCTAAACATCCAAAAACCTAACCCTAGGAGATGAAGTGCCAAACTATGGGCCTCATTTTGGGTAAATTGGTACATCAAATTCCCGGGGTCGTAAATTTGGCATATGATCTCCGTTTGACTTGCACAATACTGCGTTAGAAAGATCTATTCGAGGACTACAAATTTGGGAAGAGAAACGGGTCCATGGACTAATGTAGCTCCCATTTTTTCCAAAAAACTTTGTTTAGGGCCTCAAAACGGCTTTGGAAGTTTAGGACCCGAAAAACTACTAAAGCTAGTAAATTGTGCTACAATTAAGGAAATTGAAAAACTGAAAGAAGCAATGGTGGGGGTCCAAGTGGAATTGGAGGGTGGCCAAAAATATCCACCTGGATCATTGAAGTAGGATTGGATAGACTCCCCTTTGTCCATCTTAATATCCTTCAACTTGCTTTTGAGAAAGAGGATTTGATTTGCATTGTTCACTTTGAACATCCCATCCAACTTATCATACATCTCCTTAGATGTTTCTAAATTAGAAATATAAGCAACCAAATTCTTTTGAATAGAATCTATAATTATTCTTTTAGCTTTGACCTCACCTTTCTTGTATTTTGTCTTTGCAATAGTAGGTGCATCTGAAGGAGGCTCTACCACTCTTTCCTTAACATAGTCCATGGCATCTGCTCTTCCAAAAGTCAAGTCCAAAGTAATATTCCATGTATTATAGTGAAATTTGTCCTTGATCTTATCCTCAGATTTGAAGTAAGATGTAGTAAACATTGAAGCTAGACCAATATTCTTATCTAACAACTCTGTCTTAGTGATTTCTTTTCTCTCTCTTGCTTGGGCTTTGTCTTCACATGGGCTCTGATACCATGTTAAATTTAGTCAACAATGGTATGTTCTATGCTTAACACAAATACTTCAATGTTCCTTTAGCTCAGTGACAATTTCCAATAGAAATCACATTAACCATTAATCACATTGACAATAAAAGTAGATAGAACATGAAACAAAATGAAAAAGACAAGCCAAGACAAGAGAACACCAGATTTGGTGGATGCCAGGGAAAAACTCCAATGTGGGGAAAACCCTTCGATCAATTCTTCTTATTATGATATCAAAATGTTCAATAGAGAGGGAGAGTACAAAAGTCAATTTGACTTGCCAAATTCAAAGTCAAAACAACCCTGTCAAAATCTGCAGTTAATTGCAGTGAAATCAACGCTAACTAGAAAGTTAAATATGGTCAAAGAAAAACAACTTGGTCATGCCCAATCAAACTTGGCCTGATCAGGAGGTCAAAATCAGCCCAAAACAATGACAAAGTCAACTGTAAAACTTGGTCAAATTGTTGCCCTGAAATCTGCGGTCAACCTACAATTTTGATATGCGGTCAAAGTGCTCATAATACCCTGGTTTCTGTGCCAAAATATGTATCCTTCCCAAATAGATAATCTCCCAAAAAAATCGAAGTCAAACTCTCCTTAGAAGGTCAAATTCAACTTTGGTCAATGCTGGTCAAACTGTAGAATTTTCTGAGATTTTTGACCCTATAATTTAGCTTTGAAATTCATCCTTCTTATTCCACACGTGTGAGAGAGAGATAATTCCCAAAGTTGTACGAACCAATGAGAGAAGGAGAGAGAATGTGTAAGTGATGAAGATGCCAAATGAGGTGAAAGGTCACTTGTATTTATACAAGTCGTTGAGGGTGAAGTGACACATCCATTGGGCTTTATGAGCCTACATGATGATGTGGCCGACCTTGACAATTTGCACGTGTGGGCATAAATTCAAAATTACACTTTTGCATGTCCAAATGATATGATATTTATATCAATTTTGGTCCTCTCGAAAAGAGGAATTTAATGCAATCAACATCTCCATCAAATGAGTTGTCCGAAGGTGGAATTTGACCGTAGTTTCCAATTTTGACAATCTCTGACCGAGCCTCTAGATTCAAAGGAATAAGGGTCAAAAGCCTATCAAGAACGAAGTCATCTAACGTTATAAAATAAAGATTGAATTCCATCAATGCCTTAGGACTGAAATAATCAAACCTAAGAAGGCCAAAATAATTACAAAAGGCAAAAACACCATAGAATCAACCTCAAAAGACCTAAAGAGGAAACTATTACCCAACATTCTGTGGGTGATATCCCTAGGAGAAAATATTTCTCCAAGATGGTCCTTAATCGACAGCCAATAGAACCTTGCAACCACCAACTAGCTTGTTGTGCCATTTCTCTGCCATCTGAGCTAGCCATTGGTCCCTCACCCATCTGTCATGATCGTATGTTTGACGGTGCGCCTCGTGAACCTAAAGGCATGCCTTGTCATTTGGTAATTAAGTGTTGTAGTCTTTTTATCATGGATAATTTGAGCATGTATTAATGGAAGGATTCGATTGGAAAGAGTGGGCTAGGTCTATGCTCTTGTCCCCTAGACCTCATTTGGATGTTAACTTTGGTACCTAGTCTTGTGGGATCTATTTCACTGACCTTTGGGCATTAGGGATGGTACTACATGTAAAACCTTGATTTTGGTTGTGTGGTCCCCCTCCCTCATCCATATATATTACTCCCTTTCCACTCATTATAACCCCACTCATCATTTCTCCCACATGGGTCCACATTCCTCCACTGGGTCGACAGAGGGTTAGCCTTCCCCTTTCCCTTGCCCACACCTTGGGTTGGGCCTATAATGATGCCCCAAAGATTTATGTAGCTGAAAAGAAAAGTAAAAGCATAATTGGCCACATTCAACAAGAAAATGTACCACAAAATGAAAAAGATGGTTGGGCAGAACACATTTAGCACATTGGGAAAAATTCAATGCATGAGCTCTACCCCATCATCATGGCCATTATCTTGGTTCCTACAAGCCCTAAATGAGCCTCCTTTATCATTCAGGAACCCATGATTGTCCCAACCCCTAGTGGGAAATGAACCTCCCTAATTTAAAGGGGGTATCCACTGCTATATCTCACACATAATGCTCTTATCCTTTGAGCCCCAAGTAGTCAATTAAAGAAAATTCATAAAAGACAAAATGAATCTAAAGAGAGGTGGAAAAATCAAGTTTGGGGCACCTCATGTACCACAATTGATCTCTTTTATACATTATATACCCATGTGTGGGCTTCCCTTTTATGAGCTACCCTTGTACCCCAACATGTGGCCCAGGGTTGTCCCTTTTCATCTCGTATTCCATTCATCTCTTTATCACATGCCACCACCCTTTAAAGGATTTACCTTAGACATAGTATCATCTTTAGAGGTAGAAACCACCTACTAGGATACTTGGTTAACCCCCATTTGGAGCTTGAAGAAATTAGCACATGCCAAAGCCCACTATGGAAGGGCATGTCATTATGAAGTGTCCACCTGTTGTCCATGGTTTGTAAGTTCTTTTACTCAATTTACTTTGATGACTTGTTGTACAAGAAGGCTAAGGGACGCATTAGATCTTATGTAGGATTACAGATGGTATCCATTTTGGGTTTGGTCTCCCTATACAAGGTCCTAACCCTCCAAAGGGCTACAGTGGCACATGTAGGGTGTGTGTTGAGAGCCACGAGCCTCCACAACAATAGAAAACACTTCATGGATCAAAAAAGATGTTTAGAGACTCCTCGAGATTCACCTATTGGAGGAAGAATATGCACCTGGTTCACCTTTGCCGAACCAACCCCACAATTGTATCATGCACTTGGCAGATAACCCATGACTTGTATTTTGATATTGCATGACTTACACCATCATATGAGCCCTTGCAGATTGTCTACAAGCATATTCGACTTACTTGGAGAGGCATGAGGTCACTTGTGTGCCCTCACACCCATTGGGAGCACCACAAGTTTATTATGTTGAGAACAAAGGGCTAACCCCTTGTCCATTACTTTTGGGAGTCATATTCATCATTATGGAACTTATGGACTTCATCAAGCTTCTTAGAAGGCCTAACGACATGTATTATTGATCATTCGACCTCTTGAGAGGCTTGTTATTTGGTTTATGAACTAGTTTGGAGGGTTTGTCACCAAAAGTTAGTTATTTGCACATTATTTTTGTTTTAGGTGCTAAGGTAGGCCCAAGTAGCTAAGTCGAACTCATTATGAGTGTATAAATACAAATAATGAGAGTTCATTTCTCATCATCACTTGTATTTGGAACTAGTATCTGTTAGTATAGTTGTAATTGATGTCAATATAATGAAGAAGACAAGGACATCAAGGAAATGAAGCAAGCAAGGATATGATTATGATACGATTAAGAAGGAAATCAATGAATCCCAAAAGCGTTCTGCCATGCCTCTGGTTCTTCATTATTGAATGATTAGTCACATGAAATAATAATTTTCTCTATCTTAGAAAAGGAATTTCATCATGAGACCTTGACCATCTGAAAGGGCATAAATTTATATTTCTAATGAGCTATCACACGCCCTGAAACTTCAAATATTCTAAGGGATATGGATTTTTAAAGATAAGGAAATTAATTCTGGCTATTAAGCCAACCTTACCTCCATAAAGCATGTCGGCTTGCATATGTACATGGTTGTTCGTTGTGAAGATGAATAGGTGTATATATATGAGGCATTTGAAGTCAGTATAGCTCAAGGTCAATTCAGATTAAGGAAGTAGATCAAGAGTTCACAACTCATGAACTCAAGGAGGCAGAATTGAAGACTTGTTTTGGGTTTTGAAGACCGAGACCATTTGGCGACTCTCCATTGAAGACTTATTTCAGAATTGGGTTATCTTTTACACACATCAGAGCTGTGTAAATAATTTATTGCAGACCTTTTTTATTTTGTAGAGCTGAGACTCCTGTTGTAGTGGCATAGTTGTAGATTGGTTAACTTGTAGCAACCCTATTGAAGCAACATACCACAACTCTGTTGAAGCAACATATCTTGACCCTACTACATAAAACAACACCAGTTTGTGGCCCTGTTGAGAATTGGTCCTACTACAAAAAGAACACGATACTTCTGCCATGTGAAACACCAAACCTCGACTCTATTGTAGAAGAAGCAACATATTTCAGTTTTTATAAATTTTCAACTTGAATTACTATTGCAGACCTACAAACCTGTTAAATGGCTTATTGAATTAAAGTGACAATTTTGAAAATATCGCAGTAATCTGAGGTAACTCATATTTGGAGGACAACATTTTGGGATGAAGGAAGATTATTGAATTACCCTGTTACATCAGTGAAGCAAAAGTATAGCAAAAAAGGAAAGCATTGAAGTAGACTTGAAGGCCATTGCATAGAGTGAGGAGACACTGTGGAGTTGTCTGCTGAAATAAACTTCCAGATTTAGTTTGAAATCATGATTGCAACATAACAACAATGAAGTATAGTGCTGGAGCTATTTGAAGTCAACCTTAAGTGAATTCAAGCACAAATACACAGTGAAGTAATCCTGAACTAGTGAAGACAGTGAGACCTTCAGTGAACACAGTCAAGTCGAACAGTAAAGATAGTGAAGCATTTCAAGTGAGTTATATATACACTCTCTGTTAATAACAACATGATTGGTGTCCTTGGATTTGGTGCTCCTAAACTCAAGGTAGTTGCCTTGGATAAGACGGGGTTAAAACCCAAGAGGTCAGAACCTCATCAGAAACCAAGTTGGTGCTTGGGAATAATTTTCATACATTGTATTTATTCTTTCATACTCAATAAAATTATACTTATACATTTCTCTGATTAAACTGTGAAGAGTCTAACTAGTAATAATAAAAATTGAAAGAAAATATTGATTCAGCCCCCTCTCAGTATCTCCAACAATTGGTATCAGAGCCAATTTCTTCATAATCAACCTAACAGCTGGAAGAAGGATTCCTAGTCACAATGAAAAATCAAGAAGTGTCAAGAAGGCTTCCTTTGTTCGATGGCACAAATTTTGATTTTTGGAAAAAAAGAATGTCCTACTACTTAATGTCCCTTGGACCTAAAGTTTGGAATTCAGTTTTGAATGGGTACACTGCTCCTTCCACTCTTCCAATTGATCAAGATGAAAGGAAAGCTTACATTTCAAATGCCAAAGCCTTAAATTCCATCACTAGTGGAATCATTAATTATGAATTTACAAAAGTCATGAATTGTGACTCTGCCAAAGAAGTATGGGATAAGATGGTTAGCTTATACAATGGGGACTCAAACTTTAAGAAGGAAAAGATTCAAACTCATAGAATTCAATTCAAAAGTTTGAAAATGGATGATGAAGAAGATATTGCATCATAATTTCTCCGAGTAGTTGAAGTGGTCAACTCTCTTAAAGGATTAGGAGAAAAGATTGAAGAAATCATTGTTGTTCAAAAGGTCTTAAGATCTCTCCCTGTCAAATTTGACTCCAAAGTAAGTGCTATAGAAGAAATGAAGGACCTAGACACTCTTAAGATGGATGAATTTCATGGAATCCTCATTGCCTATGATATGAGAAAAGGAATACCAAGCTCCAAAGATGCAACATTCAAGGCCTCAAAATAAAAAAAGGGGAAATGATGGAATACCAACAATGATGACTCTGATGTTGAATCTGAATTGGCGCAATTTGTATGAAGACTAAAGAAAGGATCCAAGCTAAAATGTAAGTACCCTCTTATTTGTTTCAAATGTGGAAGAATAGGTCATTATGCTGCAAAATGTCCTCTTAAGCATGATAGTGATGATGTGGAGGATTATAAAAGGATGGTATACAAAAAGAAAGGGTTTAAGAAGAAGAATTTCTTCTCTAAGCAAGATGAGTATGATGAAGATGAATTTGTAGTTAAAAAATAAATCAACTAATAATTTCCCTCATCGCAAAGGAGGAAATGATGAATCAGATGAAGAAAATGACTATGCTGGAAGCCAAGAAGTACTATTCATGGCATTCACAAATGATGATGATTAAGGAATAGAAGAAAATGTAGATGAATTGTTAATAAGTTCCATTGAAGAAAATGAGAAATTACAAAATAAAATAATTTCTCTCAAGGTAGAAAATGAGGAAGCAAAAAGAAGGGAAAACCTATTGAAAAATAAGCTAAAAGAAAAGGAAAAAATATGTGAGCTGAAACAGTATCTCTGAGGAAGGAATTAGAACAAGTCAAAAAGAGTTGGGAAAGCTCTCAAACACTTGACAATATCCTTAATTCTCAAAAACCTCAAAATGACCAATTCAGGATTGGTTTTAAAGGAGAATCATCAAGTGCTAAGGATAATGCAAGAAGCTACGCCGACATACTTTCCAGGTATTCGAATGAAGAAAAATAATCTCATCAAAGGCCCATCTCAAACCTAAAGAATGATGAAAGAGTGACTCCAAGGAAGAATGTTGATTTAAATCATGGCTATTACAATTGGTACCAAACTATCTTTTTTGGTCATTGTTATTATTGTAAAAATTTTGGTCATGAAGCTAAACATTGTATGGCTCATAAGAATGAAGTACCAAGATTGAAGGATCAAACAAACAAACCATGTGGTCTCAAGGGGCAATGAAAAATCAAAACTTACAAATCTTTTGATCCTTTGGCCAAATTTGATCCAATTTGCTCATTATGTAATGATAATGGACATAATGAACAAAATTTCCCCCTTCAAAAGAAGAGAAGCAAAAGATGAGAATCCCAATACAGATAAATGTGGCCTAGCTCTATGTGCTCACAGTGATGAAAATCATTAGTTTGTGGATAGTGGGTGCTCCAGACATATGATAGGTGACAAAAGGAAGTTTTTCTCATTAAACAAAAAGGAAGTAAATGTATCCTTTGGAAGTGGATTTGCCGAAATTTCTGGAAAAGGAACCAATACCCTTATTAATGGAAAATAAAATGTTCAAAATTCTTTGCTGGTAGACAAGCTCAAACACAATCTCTTCAGTGTTAGCCAAATCTGTGATCAAGGACATAATGTTGTCTTTAGCACTAAATATTGTGAAGTAAGGAACTCTTCTTCAGGAGAACTTGTGGCGAAAGGAGTTAGAACATCAAATAACGTCTACATTCTGAACAAAATTCAAGAAGATAAATGTTATCTAAGTCAAACAGATGAAATATGGTTGTGGCACAAGCGACTGTGGCATACAAGTTTTGATAACTTGATGAATATTAGAAAAATTAATGTAGTACGGGACATCCAAAGATTTTCAAACAAGGTCAAGTTGTATATGGCCATGTCAACATGGCAAGCAAACTAGAACCAACCACAAGACTAAGGAGTTCTCAACATCAAAACCTCTGCAGATCATTCATGTAGATTTATGTGGGCCAACTAAAAATCCAACACTCCAAGGAGAAAGGCACTTTTCTTTAGTTATTGATTAATATACTAGAATGATGTGGGTATATTTCATAAAATATAAATCCGAAGCATTTGAATGTTTTAATAATCTTGAATCTCTTGTAGAAAATGAAAAGGACTCTAAGATTAAATGTCTTAGAATGGATAGAGGGGGATAATTCACATCAAAATAATTTGATGAATTCTGTAAAGTACATGAAATCGAAAGAGAACTCTCCGCTGCTATAACACCCAAGAAAAATGGGGTAGTTGAAAGAAGAAACCAAACTTTTCAAGAAATGGCAAGAACAATGTTACTAGCAGTTGACTTGCAACCAAAATTTTGGAGGGAAGCATTTGGGACAACAATTTATACCTTGAATTGAACTCAACTAAGATTAAATAATGAGAAGACTCCTTATGAATTATGGAAAGGAAGACCTGCTTCAATAAAATACTTCAGGATTTTTGGAAGCATATGCTTCATAAAGGTCAATGATGAATCACCAGGAAAAATTGATTCTCGGGTTGACGAAGGAATATTTCTTGGATATTCTACTAGAAGCAAAGCTTACAAGTGATACAATAATCGACTATGGAAAATAGTGGAAAGAATTTATGTGAAGATTGATGAAGCCCTTCCAGAAAAGGAGAGTGAAAATCATGAAGTTGACCTCCTCATTGAAGAAAGCAAAGAAGAACTCGAAAAAGAGGGAAAAGATCAAGAAAAACAAAAGGAAAAAGAACCATCTCAAACTCCTTCAAAAGTGAAATCCTCCAAAAACATCACCCGGAAGAGAAAATTATTGGCAATGTAGATGAGGGGATACAAACTCGAAGAAGGATGACAAGTACACCAAGGAAAAATGATGTTGTTCTCCTATCTATGATAGAACCAGAAACTTTTACTCAAGCAAGTAAGGATCCTCATTGGGTGGCAGCCATGGAAGAAGAAATGTCTCAAATTGAGAAAAATGAGACATGAGATATTGTACCTCATTCAAAGGATAAAAATAGAATTGGAATCAAGTGGGTGTTCAAAAAAAAAAGTGAATGAAGATGGACAAATCATCAGAAATAAGGCAAGGCTTTTCTATAAAGGTTATTCTCAAATTAAAGGAATCAAATTTGAAGAAACCTTTGCACCGATAGCTCGTATGGAAGCTATAAGGATGTTCTTGGAGTTTGCTTGCTCGAAAGGATTCAAAGTCTATCAAATGGACGTAAAATCAACATTTCTAAATGGGAAACTCAAGGAAGAAGTTTACATGGAGCAACCAGAAGGGTTTGATCTAACAGAAGGAAAATACTTTGTATGTAAGATGAAAAAGGCATTGTATGGGTTGAAACAAGCTCCTAGAGTGTGGTATGCAAGATTGCATCACTATCTGCAACAACAAAGATTCAAAAAGGGGGTGGTAGGAAGTAATCTCTACATGAAGATGGACAAGGATAAGTTGCTAGTCACTCTTGTCTATGTTGATGATTTGATTTTTGCTAGCAACAATGATGAGATGAGTCATGAGTTAGCTCAAAATATGTCAAAAGAGTTCGAAATGTCCATGTTTGGTGAGTTATATTACTTCCTTGGGCTACAAGCATCTCAAACCACAGTAGGCATGTTCATATCTCAAGCAAAATATCTTAAAGACATGCTTAAAATATATGGGGTGGAAGATTTTGCACCCATGAGCACACTTATGACCACAGGTTGAAAATTAAGCAAAGATGATGACTCTCCTCTAGTGGATGCAACTCATCATAGGTCAATAATTGGTGCCCTTCTATACTTAACTGCTACTAGGGCAGATAATATACATGCAGTATGAATGATGGCAAAATTTCAGTCAGCTCCTAAACAATCCCACGTCGCAGCTGTGAAGAGAATTCCAAGATACTTACATGGAACCCATGATTTTGGTATTTGGTACCCTAAGAGCTCAACTCTTACTGTGAATGCATACAACAATGCTGATTGGGACAGAAGTGTCGATGATCGAAAAAGTACTAGTGGAAATGCATTATTCTTGGGAGATTGTCTAGTATCTTGGCTCAACAAAAAACAATCATCCATATCACTATCTATCTACAGCTGAAGCCGAGTATATAGTTACTGCATATTGTTGTACTCAAATATTGTGGATGAAGGAAGCTCTGAAGGATGTCAACATAGATACCGTATCACCATCTATTGTGACAAAACAAGTGCTATAAGTCTAAAAAAAAATCCAGTGATGTATTCAAAGACCAAACATATACCAATCAAGTATCATTTTCTTCGTGAACAAGTAGTTGAACAAAACATCAAGTTGGAATATATCAATACTAAGGAGCAGATTGATGATATTTTCACAAAACCTCTTCCCCGAGAAGCATTTGAACATCTTTGCCAAAAGATGGGGGTTATTTCTCTAACATCACACTAAGCTGATTCATAAAGATGCTGCATGACAGGGGGAGCAGTTTGATAGGGGGAGTTCTTGTGCACCCGTTTTCCATTGATGTCAAAGGGGGAGAGAAGAGGAATATTACCATAAAATGACAAAGGGGGAGATTGTTATTATAGCTGTCATTGATGTCAATATACTGAAGAAGACAAGGACATCAAGGAAATGAAGCAAGAAGGGATATGATGATGATAGGATTAAGAAGGCAATTAGTGAAGAAGCCCAAAAGCATTCTTCCATGCCTCTAGTTCTTCACTATTGAATGAAAAGTCACATGAAATAATATTTTTCTCTATCTTAGAAAAGGAATTTCATCATGAGACCTGGACCATATGAAAGGGCATAATTTTAGCTTTCTAATGAGCTATCACATGCCCTGAAACTCCAAATATTATGAGAGATATGAATTTTTAAAAATAATAAAATTAATTCTAGCTATTGAGCCGACCTTACCTCCATAAGTCATGTCAACTTGCATATGGATGTGGTTATTCGTTGTGAAGATGAATATAGATCAAGGTCAATTCAGATTAAGGAAGCAGATCAGGAGTTCACAACTCGTGAACTAAAGGAGGTAGAATTGAAGACTTGTTTTGGGTTTTAAAGATTGAGACCATTTGGTGACTCTCCATTGAAGACTTGTTTCAGAACTGGGTTATCTTTTACACACTTCGGACCTGAGTAAATCATTTAATGCATAAATGTTTTCTTTTTCGTATTTGAGACTCCTATTGTAGTGGCACAGTTGCAGATTGGTTAACTTGTAGTAACCCTATTGAAGCAACAAACCACAGCTCTGTCGAAGCAACATATCTCGGCCCCTACTACAAAAATAGAACCAGTTTATGGGCATGTTTAGCATTGGTCCTACTACAAGAAGAGAACCATACTCCTTCCATGTGAAACACCAAACCTCGACTCTATTGTAAAAGAAGCACTAGACTTCAGTTTTTATAAATTTTCAACTTGAATTACTGTTGTAGACCTACAAACTTGTTAAGGCTTATACCTGCGATTGCTTATTGAATTGAAGTGGTAGTTTTGAAAAGCTCGCAGTAATCTGAGGTAACTCATATTTGGAGGACATCGTTTTGGGATCAAGGAAGATTATTGAATTACCCTGTTACATCAGTGAAGAAAAAGCATAGCAAAAAAGGAAAGCATTGAAGTAGACTTGAAGGCCATTGGATAGATTGAGGAGACCTTGTGGAGTTGTTTACTGAAATACACTTCCAGGTTTAGTTTAAAATCATGATTGCAACATAGCAATAATGAAGTATAGTGTTGGAGCTATTTGAAGTCAAGCACAAATACACAGTGAAGTAATCCTGAACTAGTGAAGACAGTGAGACCTTCAATGAAAACAATCAAGTTGAACAGTGAAGACAATGAAGCATTTCAAGTGAGTTATATTTACACTCTCTATTAATAACAACAGGATTGGTGTCCTTGGAGTTGGTGCTCCTAAACTCAAGGTAGGTGCCTTGGATAAGATAGGGTCAAATCCCTAGAGGTTGGAGCCTCATCAAAAACCAAGTTGGTGTTTGGGAATAATTTTCATACATTGTATTTATTCTTTTGTACTCAATAAAATTATAGTTATACATTAGCCTGATTAAATTGTGAAGAACATAACTGGTAATAATAACAATTGAAAGAAAATACTGATTCACTCCCCTCTTAGTATTTCCAACAATATCTCTTTAGATATTTTCACTATCCTTCTTAGAGGAAGAATTTTTGGAGCATGGAATGAATTTTGATGTTTGGATAAGTTTTGTATGTCTTGGAGCTTCTTGATGGAAATACTTTTTATGGTTAGATATATTATTATACATGTAAGTACATTTTAAATGCTTTTCTTTCTTTCTAATTTTGTCACATACATTGTTGCTGGGATTTCACTATACTAGGGCTTATTTACTACATCTCTTATGCGAAGTTGTGGAAATTTTGTTTATGGATAATGAATGCTTCATGTATGGTCAATGTATAATGAATGAATGTTATTAGGGATGTTTCATTACTGAAATTTATGTTTACAAGCCATTTACTTTGCAAAACAAAGTATAAAGTCTTTGAAGCTACTTTTGCTGCTGCCCTAGTGCCAAGCGAAGTTGGCCTCCTTGACTTAGAAAATTCAAAGGTCCATAGTCATAATTATACCTGATTCCAATCTCCCCAAAGGATTAGGCACTGTTCCACCCAAAGGTGATCAAATTAAGCTTATCTTCCTTCTACCCTTTCCTCTTCTCTAGGTCTAGTTCTCTAGGTCATCTAGGGCATCAATTATCTCACAATATAGACATCTAAATACTTCAATTTTATTCCACAACTACGCTATTGTGTCCTCAACAAGCCCTCCAAATTTCATGAGATTTCGACGGTGAGATCTTGAGATATCACAAACCCTAGCTCGAAGACCAATTCTTGCCCTTGGTTTCCCTCAGGCTAGAAACCTCACTGGGATCCTTGCATTTCCTTTCATTGAAAATTCATTCCTTGATCCCTTTCCCCTACCTAATTAGGTCAAGCATATCATTTGTTTCTAAATCATATCCCCTTGACCGAACCTCGGGTCCACTTGGTCCCGTGTGGTCCCATGCACTATCAAGGTTAATTCTTCAAATATCACTGGGAATCGAAGCTTTCCCAAGCATTCCAAGGCCTAGGAACCTCAATTATAAGATACATACATTTAACCTAAACATTGAAATTCCCCTTAAGCCCTTCCTTGAGGGTTTTAATCCTTGCCTCCAAAGCAAGCAAGCCACATATTTAAGCCTCTCTAGTGAATAGGATTCTAGGATCATCCCTCACCCTATCATTGGTCTATCCATTTAGTGATCCTCATCATAACGAGCCTCCTCCCATCCATGATAATCTGTAAAGAGAAGGGAGCCTTAGCCAAGGTGACAGTGGGCTATTGATCCATTTGTTTCCCTTAACCTAGTAGTTGACCTTCGAGGATCCCCCTATGGGACCTGTTGCACTCAAATTGTCAAAGTTCCAGGGAAGCGGAAGTACCAACTTTCTCAACAAGGATTAGACCACATATCAACAATCCATGTGTCACAGCTACCCCATTCTGCAAGTTATATAATGAAAATTATCTTAGTAAAACCTTAAGTCTATGTAACAACCTAGGTAATCTTATAATTTTGATGACGAATTCCATCCTAGAAGGTTTTTTAACCTCACTGATTACCTGTGTTTCTAGACATGACTAATCAGATGAGTTTTTTCCCTCCAACTTAAACCCCAAAGTTAGGGTGAAATTTATTATCGAATTATTACGTGAGTCCTAGTGTTTTTAGTTGAGTCTGATGTAAAAGTAATTTGGGAATAATTTAAGCTAGTTGGATTAATTATTTTATTACAAATCACTTGGTTTACCAGATCATATGTTGCAGATGAGTTGTGTCGTGAGAGTCCAAGCCAAATGTGTATTCTCTCTGAGTCTTGTAAATGTAAAATATAATGTATTAGAGGGTCGGAAAAATATTAAATCCCCTCGTGTGTAAATTAATTAATTTTTCTTGCAAAATAAAGTTAAATCCTAAGCCAAAAAATTAATTAATTAGAGTCAAATTTAAATATTTGTGGGTATTAACATAGTCAATATTTAAAAGTCTTCCAGCAAAGGAATATTGTATATTTCAAGAAAATTTGGACCCTTGGACCTTGATGGTTAAGTCTATAGGAATTTACAGGGTAAGTTCACACCAGTATTTTTGACGTGGTCAAAACCCTCAAAGAGGGAAACAGTCCACGGCCTGAGCCAACGCGGCCACTTCAGGCAATTTATTAATAAAATAATGAAAATTTACATAAGCTTCTCTCATGAACAGTTAACCTACAAATGACCCTCCATGCTCTTTAAATAGAGATTCATGGACCAATTGGGTGTTAAGCCACGGATCAAGTGTCAGTAATACCGAGGAGAGAATGAACCGTCAGATCACTACATATCGTGACCGTCGGATTGTAAGTTACAAAAGTACATAGTAAAGAAACACACTTACCTAACTCTATACTAGACCAAGTTATACTTAACTATTTCCTATGTTTCGGAATATCCTAACAAGGTCAAAGTCGAATTTTTGAAAAAATCAACTCAAAATAATTAATTTTGAGCTAATTAAAATGGAGTTAAATGATAAATTCGAAAATTCTTCAAAAATAAAAAATCAAGGGCCAAGATTAAAAGATCTTGAAGTGTTTATCAATGGTCAAGATAATTTTGACAAGGATCAAAGAAACAAGCCGTTATTTTTCCATTTGGAGGATTTATCTATAAATTATAGATTCATTTGTGTCTCTAGTTTCTTGATCTCTAGCTAGAATATTGTTGTTAAAGCATTTTTGTAAACTATTGTCCTGCTGGGAACTATTTTTTCTACTATAATAAAATACTTCGGGGTGCAACTCAAGGTGTTCTTGTTTGTTGATCTGTGGTATGTATTGAGTATGGGATTCCTATGTTGTACTTCATGTGATTATTTTGATATAATACATAGTATTTACAGGTACTCAATTCTTGGTCTCCAAGTTCACAGATTGTGGGCAAGGATCATTTTGCTTGGATCTTTAGTTTTTATATAGAGGATTAAATCTTCGCTAAGGCTATAGTGAACATAAATTTTCTCAAGCATTTCTAGTCATTGTTCAAAGGAAAAATATTATAAAAATTATTGTCTCAAAGATCTATTTGAAACCCTTGTATAATTTGTAAAATAATTTTGTAATTTAGATTGTAAATGATTTTTTCTAACTTGGTTTGGGGTTTTTTAGATTTATTTTGTATGTATTTGGTGTTTGGGTGTTGTAATTTTATGTTTTGTAGGTTGGATCAAGGAATCAAGAGAAGGAAGAAATAGATCTAGGCCGTTGAGTGTAACATCTAGTCTCTAGATAATTTTGTAGGTCCATTCACTGAAGATTATTCAGCAAAATTCAGATCCGAGGAATTTTTTTTTTGAGACAATGGTTAGACTCTTCAGTGCTCTCGAGACCAGATCCAGCCCCTCCAGAGCCAACGTCAACCTTCCTCCTCCTCGGGTTAGCCTTCTAATCCCCCGCGTCCAAGTTTTTGGCCTCTCTAAGGCTCGCCGTGAGGCCTAGGGGTCTCAACCTCCTCCCTTCCTCCTTTTTCTGAGGGTTTTAACCCTTCCCAGGGCTAGTCATAGCCTTTTTTGGCCTCGACCTCTCTCTGGAGCACTAGACGGGTGCCCCAGAGGGCTTGTCATGGGATTTTGAGCCCTCAAAACCCTAATGTCCTCCTTATTGGGCCCCAATTACCCTGCGTTAAGGATTTGAGTCTCTTTCTCCCCCAACTTTGCATCATTTTGGCCTCCTCTTGCCTTTTTTGCCCTTGATCTATCATTCTAGCCCCTTTATCCCCAAATGTTGGCCTTCCTTGGCATAGCATTGCCTCTTATTGGCCTTGTTTGCCCTAATCTGCCCTAAACTCCTAGATCTAAAGTTTTGGGCTGAATACTTGGTGGTTTTGCATGTTTAAGGTCTCAAAAATTGTATTTTTCAAGTGGCAACTTGATCCTAAAGTTTCAACTTTTGACAAAGGGCTCTTCAAGGCCTTGGGCGTAGGGTTTGACCTCTAAACCATAGTTTCACCTCTTTTTTATTACAACAATTAAATTAGTAAGAAATAAGCCCTAAAATCACATTCTACATGGTCAAAACTATCTAGAATTGCAAAATTTATATTTTTACAAATTTTGGCAACCTGGGCATCTTGGATTTGTCCTAGATCTAACTTTTACATTCGCTAGAATTTACTATATAAATTAAAAATTTAGATCTAAATATTTATGAATCACACTTAATCTAGGTCAAAATCTAAAAAAATTCAGTTTCAGCAAATGTTTGCTATTTTTAGACATACTGGGCATGGTCTTAGGCTTGACTAGCTTGCTGATCTTTCACTGTTTCATTGCTGTAATAAACATATCAATCCTAAAAATTGTTGAAGAAAACTCTCTAAAACCTAAAAAAATTGAATTTTTCAAGTTCTAGTGCAATTTTACTATTTTTGGGCATATTGACCATCTAATTTTGGTATCATTAGCCTGCTAATATGTGATTATCTACTGCTATAACTAATAAATCAGATCTGAAATATCACTGAATACATCATCATAATGTGGGCTTAAAGAGTTAATTTTCATTTTTTGGTCATCAGAAAATTTTATGTTTCATGTGTTAGGCAAATTTCATGATTTGAAGTGGTTTTCTTACTGATGTCATAACATTAACAAAGTCTGAAATTTCTGAAGTATTATTGCTGATATAAATGATCATAAATTTGAAATTGGTCTGTCTCATCTGGGTCGCAAAGTTGTCTAACTTTGCACTCAAAATATGAAGTTAATCTTGTCAATGAATGGAGTTAACTTGGGCTTCTAAGTTTAAGTTGGCATAATATCTTGTGTTGATAATCATTGGTGGATAAGTTGATTTACTTAAGCATTTTGTGGATTGACATATAGTTGATTTTTCACTTGTATTTGTTAGCATCTTTCTTGTTTAAGATAGTCTTACCATCATTGTCAAGTACTCTTATAATAAGCTAATTCTCACCAAGTACGTAAGCAACTTAAACAATCTTAACTCAAGATAAATTTCACTCATCATCTTGCATTGAACATTCTAGATCTATCTTGCATTAATAATTTACCTCCTAGTATAAGCGAGGATGATAGAAATATAGGGCAAACCTTCTCATCTAGCTTGAAGGACCTCGACAACTCTTCAGTGGTTAACACGGTGACTTTGCAGTCTTTAGAGCCACAGTATCTGCAACACCGAAGGCATCGGGTGATAGGAGCACAACAAAAGGTATTGTTAATTGAGCCCCAACTTGCTTCCTGTTGGCCTCCTTCCCACAACCTACCTTGGAGCCCAAATTCGAAATAGTTAATAGAAGTTTACAATTAGATTAGGCATATAACAAAAAATAACCAAGATCACTGTATCACACATAGGTCATAGGATTTCACATCATTTAGGTTAGTTAATCATCTCAAGCAGTGGGTGTCCATCCGATTAGTTGGTTCCAATTAAATTACTATAAGAAAGAATTTGTGACTCCATTAAGGCACTCGTCTCATACTTCAAAATCTAATCGAATTAATAATCTTTCTTAAATTCAACCAAGAGGCTAGGACACTCATCCATGTCTCCTAAACAAGTTGATTTCCAATTTGTTTTCCTTCATCTCATTCCATAGGGACTACCCCCCACAACCTGTTGTTGGGGGACAAATAGAACGGAGTGGGTAGGTATCAGAGTGACAACCCCAGTCCTGAGCGTTGTTGTGGTGCCTATACAATCTGTGTGACAACAAGACCCCTTCTAGTTTGAGTAGTAACATATTTTCATCATTGTCAGGGACACGGAATGTGTGTTTTGTTCCCCATACAACATATTGACATATCATTATTGCTTACTCTGTTAGAAGAACAAAGCCCTAGTTCTTCATTACGATTTAAAGTTAATGCTTGTAGGGTGAAGAAATCATTTATCAAGGCACTTTAATTCACCCTGGTGACTCCATTTCAATCCTAATATGCAAGATCATAGAAAATAGACTATAGTTAAAGAGAGATTAATATTGGTTCTACATTTGCAAAAATCACTGACCAAGACATTCAAGAATTGTAAAATAATGGGAATAAATATGCAAAATCTTATCAAAATATATTGGAAGTTATGGATATGGAACTCATGCTTGGGTTTTATAGATCACAACAAGTGAAGCTTGACATAATGAGGGATTTCTATGAGGGGGATCCTTGTCACCTCTTTGACCTTGCTCACCTAACCTATGCTTTGAACATTCTGATTGACCTAATCAATGATAAATGTTATAGTCAACTGTAAAGTCCCACAATCGGTAATCAATTGGATGACATTGAAAGCTCAAGTGTGAGTGAGGATGATGAGAAAATGTCAGTTATAGAATTGAAAGATAATGACGATGAGGAGAGGAACGTATCCCTTAGTGATGAAGAGTTGGATCCTCTAAGCCTCCAAATCACGCAAAAAAGAATGGATGAATATAGTAGGTCATGCATGGGGTTAGTAAGGGAATGTAATTCTAACGAAGTATTCTTTTGTTTACACGAAGAAGAGGTGAAGCTTCATAATATGAAATGTGAATATAAATAAAACCCCACTAATGCTCTCCTCCTAGAAACATATTTCCAAATTCATGTAACAAATACCTTAGTAGTTGTTCTTCAAGAGAAGAGGAAAGAAGAGACATCCTACTTGTCAACTAACCAAGAGAGGATACCCTTAAGATCTGTCTGATGAGAAAGAAGGTGATTCCTTGTTATGTCCACATGATGAACACGATGAGTTTGAGAACATGTGTATTGGGGATGATGAGGCTATGGAAAGTAAAGTTGAGGTTGACCTTACCTTTCTTAAGGATATCACTCCTGATGACTATCCCTTTCAAAATCTTGAGGAAGGTGATCCCATGAGCTCCTTTAAACATGACATTGGAGATTATTTTGGCATTTAAATGAGAAATGGGAAATTTTTGGGCCTCAATTGATTGTGATCCAATTTATGATACCGACAAAGAGGATGAGGCTAAGAATAATTTTCACTTTCTCCCAGACATTACTTGCGATGACATATCCATCTATACCCCTGGGAATGAGAATTATTATTTTCCCTTACATGAAGAAATATAGTTGGAAATAATTGAATCTCCTTTTAAGGATAACCTGACCTTTGATGCTCATAACGAGGAACAAAAATAAGGTTCCTACCTACCTTCCTTATGATTCTGGGAGTATATTCAAATCACTTGAGCCTCTAGAGTTTGATTTTCATGATCCTGCTGAAACTTCACCTTCCTCTTTTCCTTTTTCAATTGTTCATCATCTTGAGTCTTCATTGAGTGATTCCCTCACCTCTTGTCATATGATCTCAAGTGACTCTGATCCCTTTCCCCATTCCGAGTATAGTGTCGAGGAAGAGCCCCTCATTGATTATTCTTTATCTCCTTGGACACACCCTTAGGGTTTTGATCACTCCATGACCTCTCCTCTCTGATGTGACCATCACATTGAGCAACCTATTTGTTGCACTCCTTTCCCTCACCCTTCGTTCCCCTCCCATCGAAACCTTGTGACATATTCAAAGCACAATATTATGAGAAATAATAGTGATAAGAGGTTCTTAAGGATAATAATTCATTCTACCATTGTGTACTTAGAGGGAAGAATCTGTATTTCTAGATTGACTTGCATTCCTTCTCTTAGGGATTCCTTTTACCTCACTTGGAAATGATATTTTCCCACCTCTCTCCCTCAACATCCTCCATGTGTTTTGCTTTGCATTTGATTTGGGATTTGTTGCATGAGTGATCATGTAGGTAGACATATTTATATTGATTTGATGATATGTTGGTTGCAATGGCTTCATGATTACAACCAATATTAGCTTCATTGTATGCATGTTAGGGTAGGATGCGTTGTATGCTCATTTTGCATTAGAACTAATGTCATATGATATTTCTCATGATAGATTCTCTGCATCTAGACTTAAAAACTACATTTGAAATATTACCTCTATGATTTGATTTTATGGGTCTAAACCAAGCATGTGCGATATTGAGAGGTTTTGAAAACATGTTGCCTCGTGTTTTTCATATATTATATGTGCTACTAATAGGTCTACGGTAACCAAGAGATTGTTGGAGTTGTCGGGACCTCCCACTTGAGTATATTTGTCCACTTTTCCATGAGATCATGTCCCAGTTGGAGCCAAATGTTACCCACCATTTTGTGGGTGATATTCTTAGGAGAATTTTTTTCTCCAAGATGGTCCTCAACCGACAGCCAACAACCACCAACTAGCTTGTTGTGCCATTTCTCTGCCACCTGAGATAGCCATGTGGTCCCTCACCCATTTGTCATGATTATATGTTTGAAGGTGGGCCTCCTGAACCTAAAGGTATGTATTGTCATATGGTAATTGAGTTTTGAAGTTTGCTTATCATGGATATTTTTGGGCATCGATTAGTGTGGGCTAGGTCTGTTCTCTTGTCCCCTAGACCTCTTTTGGATGTTAGCCTTGGACCCTAGTCTCGTGGTATCTCTTTTACTGACCTTTCGGCTTTAGGGATGGTTCTACATGGGAAAACCTTATTTTGGTTGTTTTGTTCCACTCCCTCATCCACATATATTACTCCCCTTCCACTCATCATAAGCCCATTCATCATTTATCCCACTTGTGTCCACATAGGGTTAGCCTTCCCCTGCCCCATTCTTGTACCTTGGATCAGGCCTGAAATGATGCCCTAGAGGTTGATGCAGCTGAAAAGAAAAGTAAAATAATAATTGGCACATTCAACAGGAAAATGTACCACAAAATGAAAAAGATGGCTAGGTCAAACACATTTAGCATGTGGGAAAAATCCAATACATGAGATCTACCCAATCATCATGGCCATGACCCTGTTTCATACAGGCCCAAGATGAGCCTCCTTTATCATTCAGGAACCCATGATTGTCCCAACCCATGGTGAGAAATGAACCACCCTACTTCAAAGGGGGTATCAACTATTATATCTCACACATCATGCTCTTATCCCTTGAGCCTGAAGCAATCAATTAAATAAAAATCATAAAAGGCAAAAGGCATATAAAGAAGGGTGGAAAAAGCAAGGTTGGAGCACCTCATGTACCACGATTGCTCCATCCTATACATTATATACCCAAGTGTGGGATTACGTTTTATTAGCTACCATTTTACCCCAACATGTGGCCCACGAATTCCCCTTTTAATCCCCTACTCCATTAATTTATTTATCACATGCCACCACCCTTTCAAGGATGTACCTTGGACATATTATCCCCTTGAGAGTTAGAAACCTCTTGATAGGATACTTGGTTAACCCCCATTTGGAGCTTGAAGACATTAGTACATGCCAAAGCCCACTATGGAAGGGCATGCCATTATGAAGTGCCCACCTATTTTCCATGGTTTGTAATCTCTTTTACTTGATTTCCTTTGATGACTTGTTGTATTAGAAGGCTACGGGACGCATTGGATCTTATGCAGGATTATAGATGGTCTCCATTTTGGGTTTGGTCTCCTTATACAGGGTCCTAAACCTCTAGAGATGCATTCAAACATGTAGGGTCTGTGTTGATAGCCATGGGCTTCCACAATAGTATACAACACTCCTTGGATCCCCATTGATGTTTAGGGATTGCTTAAGATTCACTTATTGGACAAAGAAGATGCACTTGGTTCACCTTTGCCCAACCGGCCCCATAGTTGTAACATGCACTTGGTAGATGACCCAGGAATTATATCTTGATGTGGCATCACTTACACCATCATTTGAGCCCTTACAGATGGTCTACATGCATCTTCAACTTACTTGGAGAGCCATTAGGTCACTTGTGTGACCTCACACCCATTGGGAGCACCACAGGTTTATTATGTGGAGAAAAAGGGGCCAACCCCTTGTCAATTACTTTTGGGAGTCCTATTCATCATTATGAAACTTATGGACTTCATCAAACTTCTTAGAATTCCCAACGACATGTATTATTGATCATTCGACCTCTTGATAGGCTTGTTATTTTGTTTATGAGCTAGTTTAATGGGTTTGTCACAAAAAATTAGTTATTTGCACATTAGTTTTATTTTAGGGGCTAATGTAGGCCCAAGTAGCTAAATCGAACTCATTAGGAGTGTATAAATACAAATGACGAGAGTTCATTTCAAATCATCACTTGGATTTGGAACTATGTTGACACCTAATCATCTGGATTGGGTGAATAAATACAATTGATGTAAATAAATAATAAGAAATATGAACAGTCATCAGGAGATGAATTGAACAGTCTCCCTCATGTATATAATAAAGACCTACCTGAAGGAATAATAAGAGTTAATTTGTGGAGTTACTACCTGACCTCACATGGTATCAGAGCACAGGTCCTCAGTTCCTAAAATTAGTTGTAACTCCTTGCATCAGTTTTCTCTGCCATAACCTTTGCCTGCGCCCTCTGTGCTCCTTGGGCAGTTCATAATTGTCCTCCTTGCGATCTCTAATCATTGTTGGCACGTTTTTTTGTATGGGTGTAATGTCTCTCGGTCTGACATGCCAGAAGAGGAGCGTTGAATCTCTATGATGAACGCCCAACTCCCACAGAGAAATGCCCAAATTTGCACATAACAACTAGCACTGTAAGCACACAGTTTGCACAGAGAAAAGAGCAAGTATATATGGTATGAGCGTTGAGTTTTTTGAAATATGTGCTATGTAGATTAAATGTTGGTGTTGGCATATGCTTCAAGTTTTAACGCTGCTCCCATATATGCTTCAAGTACTAACGTTGTCCCATATTTCTTAACACTGCTCCATTGCTTTAATGCAATATGACCAGCAACTTGATCAAGATCTCTTTGACCACTAGATGTGATATTCCGTCCACCATTGGGATCCATCTCATTGATATTAATCTTCTCTAATTGTTGTAGTACATGTCGAGCAATAGATCCACTGCTTTTACAAAAAAGAGGAGGGCGTGAACCATTCCTTTTACAACCACCATAAATTTTGCAAAAAAAAAAGCCCCAACTCTGATACCCTTTCTCAAATAGATTTTCCTTGCCATTGAAGCTGTTCTAACATAGTATCAGTCAGGATCATATGGAGCGAGTTCCTTGAAAGTGGCTGTCTTTACACGGTTTGTCTAGTGTGGAAGCTCAATCTTGCCAGATTGTTTAAGATGTGCAACATAAGCTGGAGTACTCTCTGCATTAGGTTCTACCTTATCATTGGAGTTGATCCTCGATACGTTTCAAATGAGTATTAACTGGAATATTGACATAAAAGATATGCTTGCTCGCTAATTTTATGTGAGAATAGCTGAGAGGGACGCTAAACGCAGAAGCTCAAAGATAAATATATTGGGGACGTTGTTGGTATTTACACTGTAAAATTTTGTGTACTTACCATGACATTTGTGTTGTGACATTTTAATTTGCTATCCAGTCACATCATCATTATATTTTTTCCCATTAGGAGTAAAATTTTGCAGCAAAAGTTTTTTTGTTATAGAATGCATTCAATCATATCCATGGTGGGAATAGTTCTTACTGGCAAGGAGAACTATCTTGAATGGTATCGGATGATAAAACACACCCTCATTTTCAATGATTTGTGGAAAGGAGTGTGCATTGGAGACGGAGACAAAGAGCCAGAACAACCTAACTCAGACAAAGAGCTCGCCATTTGGGAAAATAAGAACATCAAAGCTTATGCATTAATCGTAGCATCTGTAAATGAAGAGGTGAGTTGCCATATTTCACCATTATCAACTACTTTTGCAACCTTTCAAAAGCTAAAAGAACTCTATGACTCACATTCTGCACTTGAAGTTGTTCAACTCATGATTAAACCCTTCACTCTTGAATTACAAAATAATGATCCTCTTGCTCTTGCATCTGAAGTAAAATCTATAATGCATGATATCAAATCCACTAAGGTTGAATTGGATATTCCTCTTATCGATTTTCTCAAGGCACTTTATCCTACTACTCCAATTATCTTGAGTCATTGCAAGAAAATGGAAATATCAAAGACATTACCTTTGACTCTCTTGTGAAAAAAATTGATGAAAGAGAGAAAGCTTTTGGAAAGAAGACAGCCCCTGAATCTTCTGAAGAGGTTGTGTGCCTTGCCCATAAAGAAAAGAATCCTACTCAAGATTCTTCCAGAGGAAGAGATGGTTGAAGAGGAAGAGGAAGATATTTCAGAGGCAAAGGGGGCAGACACTCTCAAGGATAAAAGGAAACTTTGCACTGCATGCGCTGCAAAAGAAATGGATCACATGATGCCTCTACATGCAAGTTACCATCGGACAAAATTGAGCAGCAAAGAAACCAATAGAAAGGTAAAACTAATGACACAGACAAAGGTAAAGCACCTGAATCTGCTCACTATGTTGTGGCACAATGTAACATTGGAGTAAATGAAGATCTATTTAATGCTTCACTTGCTTCTTGGAAAAATGATCAGTTGCTTGATTCAGGAGCAAATTGCCACATGACTCATAGAAAATATTTTTTTGAAGAATTTACTGAAAATGTTGATGGAGTAGTATACTTTGCAGACCAATCAAAAATTAGGCCATCATGGCTTGGCACAATCAGGCTTAAATTGCCTGGTCTTCCAGACTTTCTTCTGCATCATGTTCTATATCTCCCACAGCTCAAGAGAAACTTGTTTTCCTTGGTCTACATCCGCCAGCAAGGTCACTCCATTCATATGTTTGATGGCAAGCTTGAGGCGAGAAAAGAATTTGACCACTCATTTGTGATGAGGGGAATAGAAGAAGAAAGGCTTCTCAAGCTGCAAGTTACCTCTGCTCATGCACAACATTTCTCATACAATTCTCATTATGAAGAAGGTACACTTCCATCAAGTTTATTATGACATGCTAGATTTGGACATTTGAACTATGACAGCCTCCGCTTGTTGAAGAAAAATGGTGTTGCTGGTTTGCCTAAAATTCCTAGGAAACTTAAGTAATGTGATGCTTGCATTCTAGGAAAGCATAGAAAACAGTCTTTTCATGATTCACATTCAAGAGCACATAGGAAACTTGAACTCATTCATTCAGATTTATGTGGT
>APFE030912593.1:0-33360 GCA_000404065.3 Pinus taeda | reverse complement strand
ATAACATGTCCTATGTGTCATGTTTCAAGGGGTCTCCGTGCCTGTGTCAGACACTCAAATTTGCGTGTCCGGTGTGTCCCGTGTCTTTGTGTCAGGTCACTTAGGTTTGGTCACTGGCTCAATATTAATAACATTTGCTTTGACACCCATGTTTGGTAAGTTCATTTACTTTATATCCACAATTTTTTTAGGAGCATGATTTCATTGCATTGTTAATAATGTATTTTAGACATGTTATTTAAGTATCTCCACTTCTATATATCTCTCATAAAGATACGAGCGTGTGTTTCTACTAAGCACATCCATGTGTGTGCTTCTACCAACCTTGTTTGTGTGTCTCTCCGACAATAGTCCCCAAAACTTGGTGCAAAATTGTTAGGAACTTAAATAACTATACCATTCAACCAATTCCATAAGGATCTCAAGTCGAAATCTTACTTATTTTACATGCCAAATGATTCAAATACCATGGCACAAATCTCTAGAACTTTGATGTTATTACAATGAAATGGAAGTTTAACTAGAAAGGTCACCTGGAACTATGAAAAGAAAATGAAAGAGGATGCCAAAAGAACTCTAATTATTGCAAAGCCTTAGGGGATGAACTTGAGACTATTGTGATTTGGTGACTTGATCATTGATTTCTCATATTGTCTTCAAGATGTGAGTTCTCAAGGAAACAAAAAAGCAAAATATGGTGGCACAAAAATTGTGGTATTGTTTGACTTTGCTTAATTTGTGAGTTATTGCCCTCTTACTTCCAAGATCAACTACAGGGGGGAACTTGTTTGGCAAGAGTGCACTTTTTATTTTTTCCCATTAAAAGGGGGATTGTTTTCATTATGTCATCAAAAATGCATTATACATGTTTGCAGACACATTGGCATTTTAAGAATTGAGAGAATGGCCCATGTTAGTTTACAATGGTTTTGACAAACAAGGATTGGATGAAGGGAGAAAACATGTTGGATCGTGTTTTCTCTAATTTAGTAATCATTGAGAAAGTGGTTTTGATCTTCACAAGATCATTTGGAAAGTTTTCTCTAATTTAGTTATCAATTGGTTTTGTGTGCAAGATGGTTTCAAAGAAAAAACTTTTCTTGGCGTTTTGTTTGTTAACTATTATTAAACCTTGGATATTCCATTCAATCATGAAAGAATTTTGATAGGAGGTCACTTTTGGCCTTGGTCTCCCGTCTCCCTTTATTACTCAAGTTTGGTCTACCCCTATAATCAAGCAGATTATAAACGCCTCTCCCTTATATTCTCCAAAAATCCCTCTGCTTTAAAGATCCATATATATTTAACAAATCTAGGTCCTAGTTTAGTTCCCTAAAGAACATTGAAACTAATAGTACATGGTCATATTTTAGAACACATACCTTATGAAAATCTTGCTTCCAACCATTTAACCAATTGCTCGAGTGTCCTTGAGCATGAAACCTCAGATTACTGGTCGAGGAAGTGCTTCCTTAGTGTAAAGGTGCCTCAGTAAATGTTGCTTGCATAAAAATAATTGAAGGCTTGTGAATGGTCAATAGCCTTTTGAGGCAATGTAGCTTTTAGGTGATGCCCAAACTCTTGTTATTGATTGTGTGTAGGATCATTGGGGAGTATGGATGGGTTTAGATTTAATATAAGAACCATGTCAATGCTCATATGTCTCACTTCCTCTACCTCTTTGTCTATCTTTGCTATCACCACTATTGTATAGGAATTCCTTGCAAGTAGTTTCTTTCTTTCTTTCTAGTCTAGGGTTGCTCCTATTCCTCTTTCATTGATTCAAAGGGTTTGCCTTCTTCTCTTGCTCTTTGATCTAGTGAGGCGGCTATGATTGGTTTGTGTGTTTGCTAGAGGTGGGCTCAGAGCATTGTTTAGGGGAAGTCAGGTCCACCTGTGTATTCCTTTTGTAAACCTTTGTCTGCGTCTTCCTTTGTTTGTTTAGTGTGCCTCTCCCAGGACTTGAGGATGTAAGTTCCAAAGATACAGTTTCCTATGGAAGCATTAGATGAAGCTTCTTGATATGTTCTATATTTTAGGGAGTTGACCACCCTTTTCAGTTAATAAGGTTTCAATGATTGCCGGTCATTTTTAAGTCGCTCCACCTTATTCATTATACTTTCCATGATTGTTGGAACTAATATTTCTTCATATCTTGAACATACTTCCGACAAGCATTATGTCAAATAGTTGATTGTAATATGGATTGTATCATCTTCAAAGGTCCATAGCTTTGGATTAATTGATGTAAAATATTTCTTAAGGTTATCCAACCTAATTGGTTCTTTAATTGGGCTTCCTACATGATCTTATTGGATTGATTGATTAGAACTTTCCCTATTGGTAGGTAGGGCATTTTCTCTTTTCCAAAATGTGAAGTGTTGACCAATAATCGATTGTCCATCTCTACTCACCCTAATTGGTTCTTTAATTGGGGTTCCTACAGTTTCGTCTTAAATTGATTGATTAGGTCTCTTGCTAAAGGTGGGTAGGACATTTTCTCATTTTTTCATTTTAATTTGGCAGCTAAGTGACAAATTCCAACCATGGGACGAGATTTCTCTTTTCGAGAGGACCAATTTTGACTATTGAAGCACTCAATTTGGACAAGGGAAAGTGTATTTATGAAGAAAAACCCACATATGCACATTTGATTAGGTTGGCCCTAAAGCAAATTGGACACCCTTGGAAGCCTATAAATTCAAGTGACTTCAAGCTCATTTGGATATCACCAAGCATCTTCTTCTTCTCTTCTTCATTGACTAGTTTGCACAGGTGTGAGGATGGATCACGAAGATTGGTTTGTACTGGTCTGAGATTGCAGGGTCCGAAGCTCACACGTGTTAGGGTTTTTGTTTCCAACCATAGGCTTGACACAGGAAATTTTTGCTATAATTGCAGGCATGCAAGCTCATTAGTGTGGTTGGAAGTTGTCAACTGCACATATACTTCTACCTCCATGTCGTTGGGATTTAGGGTTGCAATTTGACATTTCATCGCAATTGACCACAGACAAGACAAGTTCACTCTCATCAGTATTGATGATGGGAACATATCTTTGAATGTTGTTGGGTTTATTTTGTTGTATGGTTTTGTATTGACTCATTGTACTCTTTGTTGAACATTTTATGACAATCTAATAAAAGAAGAATTTCAAAGGGTTTTCCCCATAGTGAGTTTTTCCTTGGTCATTGACTGAAAATTTGGTCTCTTATTGATGTGTTGATTGTCTCCTTCGTCATTGCATTTACTGTTATATCTTCAATTATTGTTGATGATTGGAAATATTAATTGTTATTAAAAGATTGCTAATTGAATAATTGAATTGGGATAAAGTGATTGAAACAACGTAGAGCAGTGTGAAATCTAACAGGGTATTAGAGCTAAGGTGAAGGAGAAGTCCAAAAGGAGACAAGAATTGAAGCAATCATCTTTGGAAAGTTGAAGGAGCCTATCTAATCAAGTCAAGATGTCTTCCTCTTCTTCAAGGATCATGAGAAGTTGAGTGACTCATCTAACTTTGCCGCTTGGAAGATTAAGTTGGAGATCATAACTTGTAACAAGGATGTTACTGTTCTATCTTCAATCACTGTTGATGCATTTACTGTTCTATCTTCAATTACTGTTGATGATTGGAAATATTAATTGTTATTAAAAGATTGCTAATTGAATAATTGAATTGGGATAAAGTGATTGAAACAACGTAGAGCAGTGTGAAATCTAACAGGGTATTAGAGCTAAGGTGAAGGAGAAGTCCAAAAGGAGACAAGAATTGAAGCAATCATCTTTGGAATATTGAAGGAGCCTATCTAATCAAGTCAAGATGTCTTCCTCTTCTTCAAGGATCATGAGAAGTTGAGTGACTCATCTAACTTTGCCGCTTGGAAGATTATGTTGGAGATCATAGCTTGTAACAAGGATGTTTTGGAATTCATTCAAGGAAAGGTACTTGAGCCTCCAGAGAACGCTTCCGCTGTTGCCAAGAACAAGCACAAGAAAAGTGATTTGAAGGCTAAGAAAATTATAGTGGATGGTTTACAAGATAATTTACTTGCATATGTTGGAAATTTGAAGAAGTGTAAGGACACGTATGATAAGATATCTAGCATGTATGAAGTCAACAATTTGAATGAAATCCTCTTCTTGAAAGACCAACTCAAATATATGAAGATGAATAAAGGAGATTCTATGCAATCCTACATTATGAGGATATCATGTCTTAAAGATAAATTGCAGGGGGTTGGGGAAACTATGTCTAAGAGGAATTGGTGATTGTAACTCTTAGGGGCCTCCCTCCCATTGGGGAAACCTTCATACCTACTATAATTAATAACAACAATGTTCTATCATTTGATGAGATTATTGGAAAGCTCACTCAAGAAGGAATCTATGCAATCCTACATTATGAGGATATCTCGTCTTAAAGATAAATTGTAGAGAGTTGGGGAAACTATGTCTGACATGGAATTGGTGATTGTAACTCTTAGGGGCCTCCATAGCATTGGCGAAACCTTCATAACTACTATAATTAATAACAACATTTTTTTGTCATTTGATGAGATTGTTGGAAATCTCACTCAAGAAGAATCGAGGATGATTTCAAGAGGTATGATTCAAAAGCATGAAGAAGGAGAACCTGCTACATTCATCACTCAAAATAAGAAGAAGAAAGGAAATGTAGGTCCATCAAATTCAAGGAACCCTCCTCCAAATCCAAAGAAAAGGAATAATAGAGAATCATCACACATTGAATGTTACAATTGTCACAAGAAAGGTCACTATGCTCGAGATTGCCCTGAGAAGAACAATGGTCCACGCTATGACACTAGAAGCAACAATAACAGGTTTAATGATCAAATAAGAAGAGATTACCAAAGGAATGATCGTAATGGAAGAGATGAAAGAAGAAGAAGAGATGCTCCAAGTGATCATGAAGAGATCATCGTCCTCTAAAGAAGCCAAGATACTCCAAGTATGAAAGTAATGTTGCCAATCAAAATTGATGGAAAGAGAAGCTCATCAAAGGAAGGTTTGACTTGGTCTTGGAGGGGTCTTTGACAAGGGTCTTAGGTCTTGGAATTCGCCATTTGAAGTTCTATATGAAGAGAATAGTTCTTGTGGGTTTTCCTCTCAAGAGGACAGGTTTTGGCCCTGGCTGACAACTTACATTTTGTGTCTCCTTATCACATTGGTCTTCATTATTTGGTATTTGTTTGATGATAGAAAAGAAGCTAATCAAGTTTAAGTAAAAATACATCACAAGCATTTATCAAACTAATAGAAATCACCTAATCTAGCTGACCCTATATTTCTCAACATGGAATCAGAGCTAAGGTGACAACAACAACAAGAAAAGGCAGCTTGAAGATCATCCAATTCAAGAAGGATACACAAGGACCGAGCTCAAGCAAATCATATATTCTACGCATCATCTTGAAGGAAGCAACTATTGGAAGAAGAAGAGCTCAAAAACCCTACCTCCATTTGAAGAAGGACTTTACATTTGAAGCACCTTGGGAAGCCTCCACATTCTACAATCATCATCCAAGGAAGAAGAAGCGTTCATCATCAAACAAACCAAGGTGATCTTTATCACACTTAAGGAAAGATCACATCTCAAACATCCTTGAAGAAGATCATCAAGAAAGCAACATTATCAAGAAGGCATCAAGTTGAATATATTAGCTTCAAAAGAAGCATCTTCACTTGACAAGTAAGTATATTTATATTTATGTCTGAATCTACTATCAAAATGACTTCATTCTGCAAGGAAAGCAACAAATTGGTTGATTCATAAACTTTCCTTGAATGGAAGAAGAGGATAGTTTTGATCCTTATAGAGAATGAAGTTTTTGGACATGTTAAGGGTTCAATATCCAAACCATCACAAGAGGAAGCTCAAGCACTATCAAGGTATATGAAAGGGGAAATAAGGGCTCAGAGAATCCTCATTAAATCAAACAAGGATTCCCTCATCCCTTATGTAGCAAAGTTGGAGAAATCGAAATAAATCTACGATAAGTTGGTAGAATTGTTTTCTGTAAGCACTACTAGAGAAATTATATCTTTGAGAACCGAGCTATACAAGATGAAGGTATTAAAGGAAGAAGGGATAACCTCATACCTTATGAGGGTATCACAAATAAGAGACCAACTACAAGAGTTAGGGGAAATAATGTCTGATAAAGAAATGACCATCGTTGTGCTCAATGCACTTCTTGATGAATGGGGCAACTTTATATCAAGTATCTATGGAAAGAAGGAAGCCACTCCATTCAACAAAATTTGTTCATTATGTAAGATTGAAGAAACTAGGTTGAAGGCAAAGAGAGATGTTGGATCAAATGAACAAGCTCAAGCATATGTTGCCATGGCCAGGAGAAAAGGAAAGTTTGGAAAGTTTGATCCTTGGAAAAATAAGAAGATTTATATGTCAAAGATACAATGCTATGATTTTAATGAATATGGGCGCTTTAAAAAGAATTGTCCTAACTTTAAGAAGGACAACAAGAAGAGAAAATAAAGAAATGAAGCCCATGTCACCGAAGAAGTGGAAGAACTTGAAAATGAGAAGATAAAGAAGGAGGAGGTCAAAGACCTCTACCGTGACTAAAATATACTTGAGTTCTTTTCAGTTTTGTAGAAGATAACAATCATGATGGAAAGCATCACAAGCATCAAGATGCATTAGAATTGAAATAGAGATTGCATTGTCATAGACATTTGGAAGGATAGCTGCAGTAAAAGTCTACATGGTTGTAGTAGTCATCATGATATAAAGAAAGTAGCTCATAAAATCTCCATTGGGAGCATATTATGACAATTGAATTAGCAATATATATACTTGGAAGAAAATCATCTAGCATGATAAAAGATAAAGAAATAATCATACATCATCATCATTAGAAAGGATCATTTGTAGAATAGGGATCATCAAGATCCTCCACTAGGATCTTTATAAGAAGGTTCACCTCTACTTGGAAGAAACAAGTGTCTCATTCATATTCTACGGTCCACCTTGTGTGGGATCCTCTGGTAAGGTATGATGACGAAGATGTGCAGCATGTTGAAGTTGTTTGAAGTACTTTCATATTCAAACAAGAAAAGGAAGTTGCTATAAGGAAGTCTAGATGACAAAAAGAAGGAAAATGTATGTATATATTTGATAGATAAATTCATGTCATCATATAGTTGCAGATATCATAGTTGAATGTTCTATCTCATGAGCATGATCAAAGAAGAAGGATCTCTTCCATTAGAATGATTCATGAAGGCATGTAGAAAATGTAATAAGATGAAATCAACATAATATGACCTCATATGTAATATGAGGTGGTTGACAATCATGGTTCGTGTTGACCACTAAAGTTGCACTTGAATTTCTTTTGAAGACTCCATGCCCGAGGATATGTCAGAGGCTTCAATGTACCATCAAGGTTCTTATTATCATCGAAGTTTTTAAACTCTAGCTTCTTCTCATTTACTTTTTCAACCCTCAGATTCCGTAACCCTATGGGGATATTGTGTAAATGTCACTAATATGATGAATAAATCCATGTAACAGACCTAGGGTGTTGGGAATCGATCAACAAGCGAGTACACCGTGAAATGTTTTTTTTACTTGGTTAATTATTCCTGCTTTTTAGTGACGAATAATTTTCTAGGTTTTTTCACCATTGCATTACCCCAAAGTTGGGATGACGGCTTGAAGGTTTAGCCCTTAATTCATGCTAGTGTCTAGATTCAATGTATATTACCATGTTAGTTCATCTCTGAAATTTTGCGAAATTTGACTAGGTTTAAGTAGGATTTTTTAATAATTAAAAATTTCCCGCAAAACGAAATTTTTTAATTAATTTTTATGTAATTATGTAAATAAGTGGTCTTCGGAAATCTCTAGAGTGTGTGACTACTCACAATTCATCTTCAAAGGCGCAACATTATCCTAGGACCCACTTTGAGGGTCAAAAAACAATTTATAGTCACTCAAACGTTGTTTTTCTGATGTCAATTGCAAAAAATGAGGAAAAAGTTCAAAAAAATGAATAATTGGAAAAACTTAGAAATTTTTCCAAAGTCAATTTTTGGCATGGCAGATTCCAGTGAAGGTCAAAGGTGATGTGGAAACTATGTGGGGCCGACCACATGAAGCACAAGTCAAAGTCAAAGTTCCAAGTGGCAAGTCAAATGGTCCAATGATGAGTTCAAGAGGCAACGTTGAATATCCCGTATAGTTAAAATAATTTTATTTAATTCAACATGTTGAAAACAAAGTGTTGCACATTAGAAGAGGATAAGAGGAATGACATGGCAGCCATTTTGGAGGTCAAACTAATTCCAAGTCAACCAGTAAGCAAATTCGAATTTCCTTTGGATGATCATCAACATACCACTCGGTTGACCATCTCTCATTGAGATATGCTCCAAGCCTTCTATAAATTGATTCATTGAGATTCTATTTTGTAATCATTGTCACTAGCTATTGTGCTTGCGAAAATGCTCTTTCTTTATACACTTTTTCATAAATTCCAATAAAAAGACTTTGGAGATTTCATTTGTGGGACTTCTTCCTTTGGAGTATGGTGCATTATGAACTATTGGTATAATTTCTTCTATTTATGGTTTGATTTATTTCATTTTCCATATACTCTTGTAGACTTGTTAGTGTTAAGCTATCTTGCATTAGCATTTGGTTTGGAAGTAGGCTCTAGACATAGAACACTCTAGTTATTTTCCAATAAATTTCTAGAGTCTCCTTTCATTGTTTACTTCTCTAAATCTATGTGGACTACTGTGTGATTGAATTATTGTAGAAGAATTTTTTTTTGGATCAAGCATGAAAGGAAGTCTTTGGAGAAACCACCCCACTCTTGAAACATTTTCAAAGGAACTCTCATTTGTTATTTGGAGCTTTCATAATTCATCTTATGAAAAAGTGTTCTTATAGAGATTCACTTTGACATAGATTGTACACAAGAAAAGTTAACCATATTTAAAATCTTTATCTCAAATTGTTGTGCTATTATTGGTTTTATTTGTTATTAAAGAGCATGTTGAAGATTAGGTAAGGAAATGAGTCTTGCTCCAATTCCTTGGACTAATTTTTTGTAGAATATTTGTAATTACATTTGCTAACATTGCTCTCTCATTTACACTAACTGAGTGTTGGTTTTGCAGAAAATTCAGATTTGTTTATGGACTATGCTCACCCTTTGTGTTGACGAGATTGATGAAGCTAAAGTTCGAGATTCTAACTATTTGTTGTAGGACTCCAAGGGCACTTTAGCATCACCTTTAGGGAGGCTGTGGGTAATCTTGGACAACAGTAAATTGACTTGCCCGTGGACCTGAAGGCACTTATAATTTTCAAATTTCAAGAGTTGTTCATTGGCCATTGTGGTTACCAATTCTTGGAAGGAGATTCTAGTTCTTATAGATCTCTATCTTGTAATTTTCTCATTCATCTTTTGGGCAACCCATTAAGAGGCATTCTACTCATTTAAAAAAAAACTAATAAGATATCTATTTTCTTGTGGTAGTGTGGGTTACACCCATGGCATCATTTCTCTCCATTTAGGAAGAGAAATATGTGTGTGAATTGACTCTTTGCATTTCCATGTCTTTTAGCTTTATTTTCAACTTACATGCATTCTCTAATTGGGAATTAACACAACGACACTATCACACTTCACTTTCTAAAGTTTGCTACAATTTCATTTGAGACTTGCATCAATCTATTTCATGTTGCTTTGAGCTACAAGTCAATATTTTTCTTTGAGCAATCTACACTTCACATGCAAGCATTTTAATTTATTGCAAACTTTAAATTTGTTTACTAATTCATGTCCATTTAGTGTAACAAATTATTTCATGTATACTTGAGTTCATGCTTCATTTCTAAAAGCTACATTGTTATCTTTAGTATTGGAGCATTCTATTGTTTACTTGAAACAACTTTATTTCTCAAGCAAATTGATTTGCGTCATTCTAATTTACTTACAAGCTAATCTCTATTTGAAAGTTACATTTGCAATATATTGTTGAGCACCACTTCCTTACTTTGAAGCATTGCAAATTTAATATTTCTTTGGGAGAACTTACTTGCATTTCATTTAAGCATTTATATTAGCTTGAATTTCTAATTTACCTCCAAGCATAATCTTGGTTGATAGACATTATAAGGAAACAAATTTCTTGGAAAATTCTTCCAATTGGTACGAAGTAAGATAAAGAGTGTGTGACCTTGCAGTGATAAAGGTGGCTTGTCCCCTGGTGGGAATAAAGGCACATGCTGACTCGTAAGATTGAGGGGAAGAGTATTGGTAACGATACCGCCGTGTCCTCAGCGCCTCTTGTCACCCCATTTTTACCCTTTGGCAAGAGTTCAAAAAGAATATCTCTCACTTAGATCATCTATCTAACTTAAAATTTACCAAGATAATTGCATCTAAACTTAGTTAAGTGCGTTTCATATTAACACACTTTACTTTTCAAGCTATTTTACTTGCAAATTATTTATATACTTGTCATGATCAAAATGTTTTGAATTGATTATCTCGCTTGGGCAAGTACCATAATGTTCATTTTGCAAAGTGAAGTTTTAGCTTGTTTCATGTTGCAAGTTATTTTATTTGCCTCCTTACATGCTTTAGCACTGTGAATGATTATTTTTGGAAATATTTCTTTAGAAGCAATTTCAAATCTTGCTAACATCTTCTTGATTGATAGGGTTACTTGTGTTTCACCTTGGAACATTTCCATTTAGAGGAAGTGTTATTTATTTTAAAGCAATATTGAAAGCACTAGTCTTATATGCTCATCATTAATTTATGTGTTGATGGTTATTGAAGTATATTTCATTTTATATTGCTCATAATTTTCTCATAATCTCAAGTAATTCCAAATTAACCTTGTCATCTCCTAGAAACCTTACATCACCTTTTTTTAAATTAGCTTTTCATTTAGGGACCACCCCCCTTAGCTTGCCTAAGAGAGATCTTAAATGAAGAGAGTTGGGAATAGGTGACAACCCCATCTCTTAGTTTTGCCACCAACCATACCTTGTGGGGTTAAGGGCTTTTCTCACTAACTTAGGGGTGTGTGACAGACGACAACAGTTTCTATGTTGAAAGAACCATGTAAAGAAAATCCTAAGGAAAGCAATATGCGAAGAAGATGAAAGAAGAGTTTGTGGGAAGATAAGAAAAGTGATCAACATCTGATACCTAGAAGGATTAGCTATGACATCTCCATGGAGAAGGTATGAATACCTTGATAAAGTCTATAAAGAAAGTAGACCCTTGACATTGAATGTCTTGGAGATGGATTCATACATGTGCATCATCCAGATCTCTCAACTATTGGAATTAACCAATAACTTTTACTTTTGTGATGTTTGCAGAATTGCATGTGAAAGAGTATGAAAAGACCACATGTGCATACTTTAAAGAAGAGGAAACATAATGACGACCATCAAATCAAAGGACACACACACATTGATAACGAACTTCACCCAGTGTGAGTTACGTCTCTTGGCCTGGTGTCAGGTTAAATGTTGCAAGATGATGATGAGTACATGGTTCATTCTTTCTCATTACAATGATAAATTCCCTCAACTAGAGTGGCATGTCTCTCCAGGAGAGGTTATCCTATAGGAACTCTCACTCATATGGGCCCTCCTTCAACATGATAAGATAATAAATTTTCACATGACGTGGCATACAAGTATCCTTCAAAACAATAGTAACAAGGATCTCAACAACAAAATCATCATCTCAACAAATCAAAAGAAAGACATGGCATCACTGCTTCATATACCTCCATTTTCCAGAATGGTTTGAAAATGCAAGGCTGAGTTGCAAAAATGGACATCGTTGTTGAATTCGTGGCGCAAAATCGTGTCAAACGACTATAAACTTGGCCCCTTTTCAACACTGTCAAAATCTAGACCCTTGGGAATCTTGAAGATTCTTCCAAAGATTTGTTCCTGGAGATGGGCGAAAAATCTGCAGCTTAGATGAAAATTTTGAGCACACTACTGTACTCCTCGCGAAATTCTAATAAAAACGACTATGAAGTCAACATCATTCCGCCTGTGTAAAAAATCAGCCTCCAAGAGAATCTAAAGATTCCTTAAACATCAAAGAATATTCCTACAAGATTTTGTCTCGAAAAATGTACCCCGCTTGGGCTAGGTTCCCCTCTACACCTGTCTCCACTCCACGTCCTCAACCTCCGATCCCTCCTAGGCGGATGACCGAACCAGGTTAAATAATGTTGAGTGGGCTAAGTTACCAACACAAACTCATTGGGCTATTGGTATCCGCACCCAGTTGGTCGAGGGTTTATCTAAGGCAAATCCCTGTGGTTTCCATTTTGGATACGCGATAGTTTCTTTTGGTTTTTTTCATTGGTTTATTGTTTTAAGTTGGGTGGTGTGTTATAGTTAATCGTTTTAAGCTTTGTTATGGGGTCACCACGTGGGGCAGGTCGGCCTCTAGCCGACGCGGGTTCACCGCCGACCCCGCATATTATGCAGTGGTTGAATGTGGTTGGGCGGGGTCCGGGTAACCTGCGGCCTCGACCCATATATATATTAAAATATATTAGCACAATTTTTAGGGTTAGCAGGTGTGGTGGCCCGCCACCCCAAATATTATTTATTTAAAAAAAAAAAATTACATATTTTAAACCAACCCTTTTAAGGGGTTTCTGGAAAAATTAAAGAGGCGACAAATTCACTCATTCTAGTGGCTATATTCCATGTTCCTATAAATGCCAAATTGTTTCCTCGTTAGTGACTACCATTGGGCCTATTTTGACCAAAACTTTGGCCAACCATAACTTTCACCCACGAACTCTGTTTGAGGTGTCATTCGCACCGTTGGAAATCTTGCATCGAGATATTTGATCTGATCCTATTTCCACTTCAATCCAGTGACTTTAATTTTTGAACTTTTCCAAAGCCACTTCTTAATCCTAAGCGTTTTTTGAGCCACCTGGATCATTCCTCCCCACTAAGGAGCTTTTGGTCCTCCAAAATCATGAACATAATCTGCATCTGTTGTGTTACATTGTCTACACAACAAGTGTCCTGATAGGCCACACTTCCTTCTCCTTCACCCTTGTTCTTCGAAGCCATAAGTAATGAACCAAAACCTGCATCCTTTGCCAACCTGTAGCACAATGTTTGCAAACTACATGTTCAATTACATGATTGATCATGACCCAAGAATCTCCATACTTTTCAAGATTTTATAAGACACTATTTGGTCAAGTTTACATCATAATAGAAACCAATACCCCATCTATCAACAAAACGGCCAAAAACATCATCATTGTGTTAATAAGCAATGGAAAACACATCATCACTTTCACAATTATGTTGCAAAACATGATTTATAGATTACGGCCATGACAAGATAACATGTCTAGTAAAACCATCTCTCACTCATCAAAGTGAATGGGTCATCTCCTTGTGGAAGATTCACTTGTTGAAAATCTTCACCAACTGGTTCTTGCATGGGCCCTTTGTCCTTGAGACACTGCTTTGGATGGATCCTTCAACATGTAGCTCTTTGATTTCCACCTCTTTTGCAATGATTGCAAAAAGTCTTCTTCCTCTAGACTTGCTTAACCTTCTTCCTTCCTTGATGTGGTTCACGTCTCATCCTCGTTCTTACTGCCATTCTCTTCTAGCACTGGGAAACCACGTGGTTATGCAAGCCACAAAAACTACATGTTTTTCTACACCATGCTTTATGCTCATCATTAACAATATGTTTGTAATCAAAATGAACTTTAGAGTACTAAGACTTTTTATACCTCTCTCGGTTGTCTTTGGTGCAATCTCGATGATGAGATCTCGCCTTAGCTCTTCCTCGACAATGTGCACTGTCATGGGAGGATTGTGATGTGTTCTCATCATCCTCTTTCCTTGATGGTTTCAACAATGCATTGGAAGCTTCTACTACCTTAGAGCATTCTCCTTCAGTGTATGCCATCTTGGTAAGAAGTCTTAGGTTAGTTCTTAAAATGGGTACCTCAAGGCTTCTAACAAAAATAGTGTCATGTGAAAATGAAACTGAAGAATGATCAACACTGTTTACCTCATTTGTCGGCTCTGAATCAGGTGATGATGGCTTTGCTAAGCCTTCGTTGCGCTTAAATTTTTCCTAGGCCTCTTCCGTGGCTCGTAACTGATACTGCAATCTCTATTTCTCCTCATTTTCTTCTCGTATAAGTGTCCTCAATTCAACATTCTCTTCTTGAAGGATCTAATTGATCTCCTCATTCGAATGATGAGAAGATGATGAAGAAGATGAATAAACACTAGAAGATGGAGATGGAGCATCGTCCTCTGCTCTTTCCTTCTCTTGTTCCTCTCTTTCCATTTTCTACTCATAATTTTTATACATCAAATCTACCATGTTGGCCATCTTGTAGAAGGCCTTGTATAGATATTTGTCATCCTCAATTTTCTTTCTAGTTGCATGTTCAATCATTCACACTCGCAATTCGCATCAACAAGAAGATCGCTCTGATACCAAACTTGATCTGGATCTCTCAGCTACCGAAATTAACCAAGATCTTTTATTTCTATAATGTTAGCAGAATTCCATGTGAAAGAGTATGAAAAAGCCACATGTGCATACTTTAAAGAAGAGGAAACATAATGACGACCATCAAATCAAAGGACACATACACATTCATAACGAAGTTCACCCAATTTGGGTTACGCCTTCGGGCCCGGTGTCAAGAAGTGGCAGGCCACTTAATTAAATGTTGCAAGATGATGATGAGTACATGGTTCATTCTTTGTCATTATAAGGATAAATTACCTCAATTAGAGTGGCATGTATCTCCACGAGACGTTCTCCTATAGGAACTCTCACTCATATGGGCCCTCCTTCAACACGACAAGATAATAAATTCTCACATGACGTGGCATACAAGCATCTTTCAACATAATGGTAATAAGGATCTCAACAACAAAATCATCATCTCAGCAAATCAAAAGAAAGACATGGCATCACTCCTTCATATACCTCCATTTTCCGAAATAGTCTGAAAATGCAAAGCTCAACTGCGGAAATAGAAATCATCGTTGAATTCGTGCCGTGAAATCGTGTCAAACAACTATAAACTTGGCCTCTTTTCGACACCGTCAAAATCTGGACCCTCGAGAATCTCAGAGATTCCCCCAAATATTCCTTCTTGGAGATGGGCGAAAAAATTCATTCCTCGGATGAAAATTCTGATCACACCACTATGCCCCTTATGAAATTATGAGAAAAATGACTACAAAGGTAGCATCATTCTGCCTCTGTAAAAAATTAGCCTCCAAGAGAATCTCAAGATTCCTCAAGCATCAAAGAATATTCCTACAAGATTTTGTCTCAGAAAACATGCCCTGCCTAGATTTTGTTTCCTCGTTAGTGACTACTATTGGGCCTAGTTTGACCAAAACTTTGGCCGGCCATAACTTTCACCCACGAACTCAGTTTGAGGTGTTGTTCACACCTTTGAAAATTTTGCATTGAGATCTTCAATCTGACCTTGGTTCCACTTCAATCCAGTGACTTTGATTTTTGAGCTTTTCCAAAGCCACTTCTAAATCCTGAGCATTTTGGAGCCACCTAGATTATTCCTCCCAACTGAGGAGCATTTTGTCCTCCAAAAACATGACGATAATTTGCATCTATTATGTTACATTGTCTGCACAACAAGTGTCCTCATAGGCCACATTTCCTTCTCTTCACCCTTGTTCTTTGGAGCCATAAGTGATGAACCAACACCTGCATCTTCTGCCAGTATGTAGTAAAATCTTTGCAAACTACATGTTCAATTACATGATCAATCATGACCCAAGGATACCCATACTTTCCAAGAGTTTATAAAACACATTCTTTGGTCAAGTTTACATCATAATAGAAACCAATGCCTCAACTATCAACAAAAAGGCCAAAAACATCATTGTTGCTTTAATAAGTGATGGAAGACACTTCATCACTTTTGCAATTATGTTGCAACACATCATTTACAAAATGTGGCCATGAAAAGCTACCATATCTATTAAAACCATTTCTCACTCATCAAAGTGAATGGGTCATCTCCCTGTGCCGGGTTTGCTTGTTAAAAATCTTCACCAACTGGTTCTTGCATGGGCGCTTTTTCCTTGAGACACTACTCTGGATGGAGCCTCCAACACGTGGCTCTTTGATGTCCATATTTGTTGTAATGATTGTGAAAAGTCTTCTTCCTCCAGACCTGCTTAACCTTCTTCCCTCCCCTATGTAGAGAAGGTCTTTCACATCTTGTCCCCTTTCTTGCTGCCATTCTCTTCTATCACTCGCAAACCACGTGGTTATGCAAGCCACAAAATCTACATGATTTTCTATGCCATGCTTTATATACGATTATATGCCATATATTATGAATAGTAAGAAGGTTGAAAATATGATTGTATGCCATATATTATGAATAGTAAGTGGTGATAGAATCAATATAGCTTTGCTCTTTATACATTAAATAAATTTCTTACCTAATCAAGAAGGAAAAATAATGTCGCATTATTTTGAAGCACATAGTCCTTTTTTTAAGAATGCACTCACTCATATCTATAGTGGGAGTAGTTTTCACTGGCAAGGAGAACTAGCCTGAGTGGTTCGGGAAGATAATACACACCCACATTGAGTTGTGGAAAGGGGTTTGTATTGGAGAAAGAGATAATGCACCTGAAAAATGCACTTCAGATAAGGAGCTTGCCATTTCAGAAAACAAGAACATCAAGGCCTACGCCTTGATTACTACATTCATAAACGAAGAGGTGAGTCGCCATATTTCTCCATTTTAAAATTCCTTTGAATATTTAAAGAAGTTGAAGGAATTGTATGACTCACACTCTGAACTTGAAGTTTTTCTAATGATGCTTAATTTGTTCAATCTTGAATTGAAAAATGATGGCCCTCTTTCCATAGCATCGGAAGTAAGATCCATTATGCATGATATAAAATCCACTGGTGTTGAGATAGATATTTCTCTCATAGCTTATGTCAAGGCATTATATCCCACCTATTCACATTATCTTGAGTCATTACAAGCAAGTTGAAACCTTAAGGAGATTACCTTTAACTCCCTTGAAAAGAAGTTTGTTGAGAGAGAGAAGGATTTTGGGAAGAAGACCACTCCTCATTATTCTGAAGAAGTTGTGTTTCTTGCACATAAAGAGAAGAATCATGCACAAGATCCTCTTAGAGGAAGAGGTGGCCGAAGAGGAAGAGAGAGGAGTAATTTTAGAGGTAGGGGGAAGACAATTCCAAGGAGAAAAGTTTGATCTTAATTGCATACGATGCAATTGATATGGACATGATGCTTCCACTTGTAATTTTCCTTGGGACCGAATTGAGCAGGAAATAAATGAAGGGAAAGGTAAAACAACTGACAAAGGGAAAGGTATAGCACTTGAGTCCACTCATTATGTTGTGGTACACTGCAATATTGGAGTAAATGAAGACTTATTCAATGCTTCACTTTCTTCATGGAAACATGATTGGTTGCTTGATGGAGTAGTATAATTTGCAAACAGGTCCAAACTCAAACCATCAGGGCTTGGCACCATCAGGCTCAAACTTCCTAGTCTTCCAAACTTTCTTCTACATGATGTTTTGTACCTCTCAAAGTTGAGAAGAAAATTGTTGTCTTTGGTCCACATCCACCAGCAAGGACACTCCATTCATATATTTGATGGCAAGATCGAGGTATGAAAAGAATTAGATCACTCACTTGTCATGATGGGAATAGAAGAATAAATACTTCTGACAGTGCAAGGAACCTCTGCTCATGCAAAAAACTTCTCATACAATTCTCACTGTGATGAAGGTACATTTCCATCAGGTCTTTTATGGCATGCTATATTTGGACACTTGAACTATGAAAACCTTCGTTTGTTGAAGAAAAATGGTGTTATTGGTTTTCCTACAATTTCTATGAAACTTAAGCAATGTGATGCTTGTATTCTAGGAAAGCACAACAAACAATCTTTTCATGGTTCTCATTCCAAAGCACATAGAAAACTTGAACCCATTCATTATGATTTATGTGGCCCAATGATTGTTCCTTCTGAAAATGGTAATAAATATATGATGACATTTATTGATGACTACATTAGAATGTGTTGGGTTTATTTATTGAAGAACAAATCTGAAGCTTTTTAAACATTCAAGAACTTTAATGCATGGGTTGAAAATGATGCATAATCTCATATTGGCTCTATTTGCACTGGTAATGGAAAAGAATACACTTCAAATGAATTTGAAAACTATCTTCGCCAGCATGGGATCAAACATCAAACATTTGTGCCTTATAATCCCCAACAGAACTGAGTAGTTGAAAGAATGAACAAGAAAGTATTAAATATGGTATGTTCCATGATGTTTTCAAAGAATGTTAAACTGATATTTTGGGCTGATGCAGTTCTACGTGTTGTGTATATAAAGAATAGGTGTCCATCTAATGTTATAAAAACAAGACTCCCTATGAAATGTGGTATGGCCACATTTCCTTCATTGAGGCATCTTAGGGTTTTTGGTTCCACATGTTATGCATTGATACCTAAGGAACAGAGAAACAAACTTGGTGCAAGGAGTCCCAAGTATATCTTCTTGGGGTACTCAAATACCTCCAAAGCATACTATCTCTATGATGAAGTTAATAAGAAGTTTATAATATGTGTGTGTGTGTGTGTGTGATATTTCTTGTATCTTCCAAGACTGACAGTGTTGTTGAGCGACAACTTGATCACTTGGATAGATTTAGACATGCAAAGTCCTTTCAAGAATTTGATAATGAGATTCCACATCTTGAAGGGGGGATTCCTATATTGGATCAATTTTTAGAATATTCTTCTAAAGCACTCTCTCCCCCACATGAAGCTCCAGCCATTGATGACACTTTGAGTGATGTGATTGACAGAATTGGGAGACTAAATCTTGATTCAACTCCATCTCAGTCAACTGAGTAGCCTGGGCCATCTCAGAAAGATCCTCCAAAATGGCTGACAAAGACACTTGAAAGTGTTATGAGGTTGGAAATACATGAACAAGAAGCTCAACCAGACATAATGGAGGTGATGTAGGTGATTTTGATTCACCTGTTGATATCGATGTTTCTTATGATTGTGGACTGAAATTGTCTACAAATTTTGAACCAACTTCCTTCAAAGAAGTCACTTCTCATGATGAATGGAAAGAAGTGATGTAGAAAGAATATGATGCCTTGATAAAAATGGCACCTAGAAGCTGGTTGATCCTCCATTCAGAACCCAATCAATAGGTTTCAAGTGGGTCTTCAGGAACAAGAATAAAGCAGATGGCTCACTTGACAAGCACAAAGCTAGGCTTGTGGCAAAAATTTTTGCACAAAAGGAATGGGTCAACTATGAGGAGACTTTTTCTCCCACATCAAAATGGGCTACCATCTAAACACTATTTGCCTTAGCAAAACATCACGGTTGCAAAGTCCATCAAATGGATGTAAAAACTACTTTCTTGAATGGAGATATGAAAGATAATGTTTTTATGTCCCAACTAGAAGGATTTGTTGTGAAGGGCCATGAACATAAAATATGCATGCTTGTAAAATACTTATATGGCCTCAAGCAAGCTCTGCGAGCCTGGTATGAGAAGTTAACTGAGTATATTCTAAAACTCAACTTCAAACATTATGATCTTGATGATGCAAATTTATTTGTCAAGAAAGTTGGAAAAACAGTTGTATATATTGTGGTGTATGTAGAAGATATTTTGATGACATGGAACAATGATAGCTACATTGCATCCAGAAAGAAGGAATTGAGGAAAGATTTTGAAATGACATACTTGGGTTATGTTCACTACTATCTTGGTATTGAAGTAACTCGACATCCAAATTTTATATTCCTCTCTCAAAAAGAAGTACATTAGAGATCTATTGAATAGGTCTGGCATAGATGAGTGCAATCCTTTGACTAATCCAATGGAATGGAACTTAAAGCTCACATCCACTAAAGGAAAATAATTTTAGGATGCAATGAAGTATAGACAACTCGTAGGAAGTCTCGACTACCTGACTACTACGAGACCAAACATTTCATTTTTTGTTGGAATCCTCTCTAGGTTTATGCAAAATCCTTGTGAGGTTCATTGGTTTGCTGCAAAAAGAGTTCTAAAGTATTTGAAAGGAACTCAAGACTTTGGACTTAAGTATACACAAGTGGTCAAATTTAGCTTGATTGGATACTCTAATTTAGACTTCGATGGAGATAAAGAAAATAGGGTATCTACTTCAAGTTATGTTATGAGTATTGGATTGAGAGTTGTCTCCTAGAGGTGACGCAAACAATCAGTTCCAGTGGATTACACAACTAAGGAAGAATATGTGGTAGCAGCTAAAGCAACAAAGGAAATTGTGTGGCTCAGGAAAATACTAAAAGAATTGCAGGAGAAACAAGTGCATTCAACTCCTCTCATGATTGACAAAGCTTCTGCAATAAAGTTGGCCAAGAACCCAAAGTTCCATGATCGAATGAAGCACATCAATACAAAATACCATCTGATTCGACATCATGTTGAGGCCAAGAGAATGCCATTGTTCCACAAATGAGCAGATTGCAAACATCTTCACCAAAGCACTTGGAAGAGAAAAGTTTGAAAGATTCAGAATGATGCTTGGACTCACCAACATCCCTTCAAATTAAGGGGGGGGGAATGTTGAAACTTAATATTTGGGATTAGGTAAATCCATGTAGATATTATAAATAGAAAATAAGGAGAATTACAAGAAGAATAGACACTGGGAGATGAAACCCAAGAGTCTCTCTCTCCATGTATATATCTATGATCCATATTAATGCAATAACACAATTTGATTTGAGGAGTTACCTCCTGGCCTGACACCCATCATCCTTAATCCACTCCAAGAAGTTAAGATTTAACAAAAGTGACCTGCTCTAATACCATTTGTTGGGAAAAATACTGGGGGGGTGAATCAATATTTTAAAACTGATTTAAATCTTTCAATTTCTTATTCAGATTTTTGTATGCTACTGTGGTGTAGGAAAATTATCTTTGTGGAAAGAGACAATCCCTCTAGCCCAAGAGAGTGGGTCTAACCACAAACAAGACAATTCTAATGTAAATTTCCTTAGATTAGGATTGAATAAGAGGGCCTACCTCTTATAATGCTAATCCACTTGATGGTGATCTTGCTTCCTTGCTCCAACTTCCTTTCGTTCCTTTTGTTCAAGTACCTAAAACAAACATGCAAGAAACAACAACAATTGTGATAACATAAAATCGAATCCAATCTACTTAAAAGGTCAAGGCATTATAAGCTATCACATGTAATATTACACCCAATATAGGAAATAAATCATTAGTTGTATTAAAATAAACTTCAAAGAGAAATACAACCGAAGCCTTAACGTTGGAGATCTCCTCTGCAGTATCCAAGTCCTACTACACGCTTTTTCAACACTCTTTTCCTCATCTAGCTTGACATGAAATGGCTTCCAAGCTCTAACTCTCTCTCCTCATGCTTTAGCTACCAAAGACTAGTCTTTTGTCATCTAAGACTAATCTTCTTCTATCAAAAGCTAAATATTTCAGAATTTTTGAATGAGTTTTAACTCTCCACCACTTTCACTATGTGTTGTATTGTCTTGTGTAACCAAAAATGGTAAGAGGAAGTGGTTTATATAGGGACAGGAGGATAAGAATGAGATCCACTCAAGGGGGAAGAAGGTATTATCTCCTTGGGAAGGTCCACTTTTAATGGGGAAAGAACCTTATGTGGAGTTCTCAACCCTTATCTAATCAAATGAACTTCCAACACATCACCACTAGAAGTTTCTAGATGTGAAATTCCGTTTCCTATTATAAAAACATTCCAAAAGTAGAACGATGCGGGTATTGGGCTAACAGTAGCACTGATTTGTACGGGTCATAATGTAAAAATTCTACCATCGGCGTGGCTGAGACACTGGGAAAGAGTGTTGATCTTAAAAACTAGGTTTTACGAAGGATTCTCTCGAAATGTTATGAAGGGAGTGGGAACTACTTTCTTCAAAGTTCAAGGGATGCAAGCGCATAGGTTTCATGGTGAAAGTATAACACAGTAGTAACTACTAGGGTTCTCTGAGATCAAGAACAGGGAGTGACAAATTACTGTGTAACAGGAGATGAAACCCAAGAGTCTCTTTCTCCATGTATATATGTATGATCCATATTAATTCAATAACACACTTTGATTTGAGGAGTTACCTCCTGGCCTAACACCCATCATCCTTGATCCACTCCAAGCAGTTAACATTTAGCAAAAGTGACCTTCTTTGGTACCAATTGTTGGGAAAAATATTGAGAAGGGGAGGGGGGAGGGGAGTGAATCAGTATTTTAAAATTGACTTAAATATTTCAGTTTCTTATTCATATTTATGTACACTACTGTCATTAAGTAAACCAGTGTATGTGCGTGACTATGATGAAGGAAAACAATGTATATCTAGTTAACTAACTTTTCATATATTTCATCATTTGTTCTACTTTAACCAGTGTATCATTACGTCATTAGCCTTTAATTAAACAATAACCATGAGTAGTAAGAACAAAATAAACCATCGCACATAAGAAACACAGCGGCACATGAGGACTCTAGGATTTTAAGGTGGAAACCCAATGCGGGAAAAAACCATCATTGCCATTGTCTCTGTCTTTATTCTTTATTATAACGGAAAACATATTACAATCTTATATCGAAGAAAACTCATACCAGTACACAGGCACCCACCTATAGAAGGCTACAACCTTCTCTCGTTCTCCAACACCCACTGGAAGGGAGCTCTAACCCCGTGATCTCATTTACCGGTACCCACCAAAAGGGAATTCCAAACCCCTGATCAGATTTACCAGCTACCACTAGAAGGAAGCTACGACTCCCTCATTGAAGGCTCCAACCCTCAGCACCTTTATGGATCACATTTCATAATGTTTCATACTAGATCCACTTGACTCAAGGGGTGTCACTTTATCATAGAGTGCCACTATGTCCGGGAGAAGGCCAAAATCACATATAGTAAGATGGGGCCCCTCCTTGATGGGAGACCCCTCCTTGATGGGGCCCCATCACCCCATCACCCCACCTTCCAACCAAACATCCACCAACCCCAGCCAACCTTGTTGGGTAATCTTTTTTAAACCACCTACCAGAGTCAACAAGATTAAATTTTAATCTCCACCCTTCGGCCACCATAACCTCTGCTTGTGTTCTTGAACCCTCAGCCCCTTCGACCCCACCTGATCGGGCCCCTTTGACCCCACCCTTTGCTTCTTTGATATTTTTAGTTTAAATTATTGGTTTCAGCCCTCCAAGGCCAGAGCCTTTGGCCCACTCCTCAACCTGAGCCTTCGGCCCACTCCTCCCCAAGCCTTCGGCCTACCTTGACAAACCTCTAGAAAAGATGTTGGCTGACACTTTTTTTCTTTGAATTTTTGACCTTCGGTCTTTTTCCCTTTTGAATCATCATTCACATGCTCCCTATTGCTCTTTTTCTTTTCTTTTTCTCTTTTTTTCTTAAAATTTCATTTTATTGACATATTTTATTCCTCGACTACGCGAGGGGTATATGACTATTTTATGAATATATTTTCCATGAACATTTGAGGCCTAGGGAATGATCATAAATAGGTCTCTCTTAGGAACTTGCTTAGGTTACGTCACCCTTTGATCATCCTCTTCTGGGAGACGATGACGATGGCGGCAAAGGCTAGATCATATTTTTTAAAGATGTGCTTTGGGTGTTTTGTGCAAGTGATTCCCTTGGCCAATCCGTGGGATTTTTCACTATATGGGATCCTAGCATGGTTAAACTCATAGCTTACAAACTTTTGCAAGAATTTTTCTATAAGTATTTGTTCATGGTTCCAGGTATCAATTATATGTTAAACACATATGCCCCATACGCTTCTAGGATGGAGTTCTGGGGTCGACTAGATAGATGTGGTTTGTTGAATATGGATTCACTAATCCTGGAAGGTGATTTAAACTTGACGTTATTTGCTTAGGAGATTTGGGGGTCCAATTGAAAATTGGGTCCTCTGAATGAATATTTTAAGGGGATTTTTTTGGAAAATCATTTGGTGGATATTTTTCCATCACCCATCATGCCCACTTGGAGTGCTTGGGATCAGAGGGGATTTCTAAGAGGCTAGATAGATTTATGGTGGATGATAATTTATTGGAGTGTATGGGGTCGATGTGTTAGTGGGTATCCCTGGAGAGGATGTCGTATCACTCTCCCATTATTCTCCAATGCATAGCGATATAGCTTACAAAGGATACCCTTTCAAATTTAACCATACTTGGTTAAAATACCATGATTTTTACTCATATGTTGTGGGATTTCTAGGCACGATAGTTATTCTAGGGTATGGAATCACATATGGACCAAGTCTCTAGTAAACTCTTTGAATTAAAGAAAAATTTATGGCTTTGGATCAGTGACAAGAAGCACAAGAATATTAAATAATTAAATTAAACTGACCTGAAACTAGCATATATGAATAATCCTTCAATCCATATTATTTTTTCGAGCTTTAGAAATAATTGGATTTGGATCTAGAGGATAAAAGGAAACACATTATGAATCAAAAGGTAGCAAATTTGACATTGAAGGGTAGGGCCATTTGGATAGCTAAGTGCGATACAAATACAAAAAATAAAAATAAAAAATAAAAAAAATTCATAGATATGCCACTCAACATAGGAATGAAAATTCCATTTGGGAATTGTAGGGAGCAGATGGTCAATCGATCTCCACTTTGAAATATCTTCGTGAGGAAGCAATTCACTTCTTTGGTCATTTATACCATAAGCGAGAGGGGATAAACATTGATAAACAGTTAGAGATAACGTGGGTGTATCCAAGTATATTTGATGTTGATGCAAATGCTATTATGTAAAAGACGACATCTATATCAGAATCACAGGTAGTTATAAACTCCATGGATATGGATAAGAGTCTCAAACTCGATGGGTGGCTTGTGGATATATCCCTACACTTCTTTGAAATCATGGGTAACGACCTCCTTCTGTTGGCTGTAGAATCGAGAATTTCTTGTAGGATTTTGGGGCTGTAAATTCTACTTTGATAGCTTTGATTTGAAGAGTATCACCAACCACATCCTTCGGGGACTATAGGCCCATATCCCTGTGCAACATTATTTACAAAATGATTTCGAATTTTATTGCATTGTGGATGAATGATACACCCTAATATATATTTCTACAAAGCAATTTGGATATTTTTTTTAAATGTCAAATTCAAGATGCATTGACGATTGCTCAATAAATCTCACACACTATTAAGGTGAGAAAGTAAAAGGCTATATTATTAAAATTGGATATGACAAAAGCCTATGATTATATTAACTGATGTTTCTTGCATTTAATCCTTCACAATATTGTTCTTTCAATGGAGTTTGTTGAATTGATCATGGTCTGCATCACATCTATTAGTTTTGCAGTCTTGATTAATGGGGTGCCATCTAGGTTCTTCAAGGCCTCTAGAGGTTTGCGGCAAGAATGCTCCCTTTTCACACTTCTATTTTTGTTGGTCATTGATATGATGAGTCAAATGGTTTTTGTTGCTCACTGTTGGAGCACTTTTGTAAGGGTGTGGATCTCCAAAAAAAAAAATCGTCACACACTTAATGTTCATGGATGATTTCTTTTTCATGGGAAATGTTTCGGTTGGAGAATGGAAAATATTACATCAGATGATCTCTGATTTGGCCATGCTTCTAGTATTTATATGAACCATTCGAAATCCATATTGATTGATGTTTCTTGTGACACAACCATTCTCGCTACTATTGCAGATATATTTGATGTAAGGATTGTTCCCATGGACATGGGATTTAAATACTTGGGATTCCATCTCAAGACAAACAAGTATGGCATAAAATATTGGGAATGATTGTTGGAAAATTTTGATCATAAACTCTCAAATTGGTCATAAAAGTGGTTGTCTCTGGGTGGTAGGCTAACATGGGTTTCAAAGCATTTCCATTTATTATATGAACTTGTATATGTTGTTGTGCAACATCATAAAGAGAATTAACTCTATCATTTCCAATTTCATATGGATTGGATCCGGGAGTGACAAAAAAAATCATCTAGCTAGACTAGATGATATCTTTGTGAACAAATATTTTCGTAGTTTGGGCATCCTTCATATTGAAAAATTTAATTGGGATCTAGGGATAAAGAGCCTTTGACATGATCTTTAAGGTTCTGGCATATGGAAAAATATTGTTAAGGAGAAATACCAAAAAATATTATCGATGTCTATGTGGATTAAGGTTGGGGCACGAACTCCATGTATGGTGTCCTAATATGGAGTGGTTTGATGAAAATCAAACATTGGTTGATTGGCAAGATCAAATGGGAAATTGGATCCGGTACATAGGTGGAGATTGATTTGGAATCATCTGATTCGAGGCATTTTGGGTGATTACACTCTGTCTCTCCTGCTTATTAGATATTTACATAATCTAGGCATATACTATTTAAATTGGGTCATGGTGGCTTAGGATCCTATTTTACAATACCCTTCCTAGCTTAGCTGATGGGATCTGGGCGTAAGCCGGTATCTGGAAATGTTGTGACATGTACATCTAAAACCCTACTATGAAAGGCATATTTTTTAGGAACAAGGTAGATGTTTTAATATGGGGTGGTAGGATCGAGAAAGAAATGGTTATTGTTAAAAAGGTTTACAACTAATATCACTTAGCTCCAACAGGTCTTTGTTGAATGGGAATGGTTTAAAAAAACTTGTCATGGAAGATCCCTCTTAAGATCATATGTTTTGGATAGCTGACTAGAAAGAACAAAATATTGACCTACGACAATTTATGCTGTTGTGGTTACAATGGATTGGGTTGGTGCATTTTATGCAAGGGAACCCTTGAGGATGTGACCCATATTTTGCTTATTTGTCTTGTGATGGTTTTTATATGGAATAGTTTTCTAAACATTTTTAATTTTCGAACATGAAATCCCATTCAATCACCCCTAAAATCCCTATCGGGTCCACCATTAGGCGTTATATCGCATCGCATTAATGTATTGGGCGAGATCCCAAATACACGGGAAAACATTCAAAAACCAGACAAAATCCTTTTTATCAGACTTCAAATTATTTCGAAATTGCCCTAACATAGCATCGGGTCTGCCTTGGGTCGCTTTCACATGCTCTACCGTAGATCTGAGTGATCTCCGATCCAACAGTCAACATGCGGTTTCAGGCAGCTTAAGGGTACGGAGGTTACCCGCTCGAAAAGGCGGTTTCTCTACTCCTCCGCCAAGCCACGCATCGTTCATTGTATGGGATCAGACGAAGCCGGCCCAATACCGCTTACCGCCTGAGGCCCGCCAGAAATCTCGCTTTATCGGAACTCAAATAACATGGTGCCACGTTTATAATTCCCTTTCGGGTCCACTTTATCGCTTTCAAGCGTTTTCCTTCGTATTTCGGTTTTATAGCAGAAATGCACTAATACACAGAAAATCTGAAAATCCTAGATTTCAAATTTTATGCAATTGGGCTTATAATTCCATCGGGTCCAGCCCCTTATCGCTTATCGCAATCACAATTCATGTAGGCCTGCTATCAGGGATCACCGATTTAATCCTGGTCGTCCATTCCTTTCCCGATCCCACAACGGAGATTTCACGTCACGATCGCTATCACATGTCGCATTCCTAACGGCCTGGGGTTTCTGTCCATCACCGATGCCGATCCGATCATCGACAATCGACATATCGCATAATCGCAATCACCAAGTCTGGGGTCCCGATATCGCATACATGCCTGCCTCCGATGCGATGAGTCGGAGATTGCCTATCGGGGGTCCTTCCACCCCTTTAAGTCTGCCTCTTTTGCCTTTTTCTGATGCAATTTCCCATATAAGGCCTTTTAGGCCATTTTTAGGGGATTTTGCCTCTTTTTCCAAAGAACAAAGGGCAACTTCTTTCTGCGATAACTTTTGCATCCTAAGTCCATTTTAGCCCATTCAAATTGCAGTAGATTCAGAATGAAAAATATCTACCATGGGGCTATTTCCAAGAACTTTCTTGGACTTTCATTTCCCTTTGTGAGGAACACTTAGACTTAGAAGTCTATCCAAAACCCATTTTGGATCACGCCTTCCCACTAAATAAATTTTGGTCTCAAAAAGATTGATATATTGATCTAAACAGTAAATGAGAGTAATAGCACCCTCTTCTTTCAGCCTCCATACACTTGCCTTTCATAGTGCCTCTGAACCAAAGCCTTTGACCACTTTCCTTCCTGGATGTGTTGGTCCTCCTCGGAAGAACTGCCTTCCTCCTTACCTTCCTATAGAACTGCTACTGAAATGGTCATAGAAGGTAGTTTGAACTTCTCTGCCTTGATCATTGATCCAAGGTGGCTCAAACAAATGTGAAGTACATCTGCTCCACAAAACTTTCATTTGTACCTATTTGACAAGCTACCAACAACAAATGTTAACAACAGCAGAAATACAGACAACAACTGGATGGCCTAAACTCCTGCTTCAAGAAAAGAAGCAGATTTCACATCTTGTGAACACCTCCATGTCTTACATCTGCATACAAATGATGAAATAGATAACAAGCCCACAAAACACGCCTTTAAACAAATGACCCTTCAAGTCAAGCATGTAGAAAAAGACCATTAAGACTATTTTTCTAAAGATGAAACACTTCATCATTATCTCCATCTTGGAGACCAAATTAACTTCTCCCAAGTCAACGTTGCATCACATGCATGTCAAAGCAATCAACCCTGCAAGTTAATTACACATACATGTTCAAAATACAAGGAAAACATCAACATTCCTGTGTTCATGCACATCATGCTCATGTATGCATTTCATCCTTCAACTTTCGCTTAAAAACACTGTACTTTCGAAGCTGAAATGAAATATAATGTTGCAGCAACAAAATGTGTCTCATACTCAACCTTTTTCTATTCACCAGCTTTTTAAAATCCTACAACTTGCATTCCATTAACAAATAAATGAAAATAGATGCATCAACAGACATGCAATCTTAATCGGATAAAAATTCTAACGTTTCTTACCAATCCCTTTCAAAGGTATTTTTTGCATATCAGCATCAACATGTGAATCATCCTGAGACACATCATTCATGGAATCTTCCTTTCCATTTCTGCCATCTTCTCTTTCTACTTTCTTCAGCTTTTGTGGAAGCATTGTTAGATTCAGAGTCCAACACTTTTCAGGAGATGCCCTTGCTTATGGCAGTAAGTGCAACACATGTGCATCCTCTTGACATCATGATTTGCCTTGTCCAATGGACCTTTGGCTTCTTGCTTCCTTTCCTTCAAAAGTTTCATGTATGTGGCCATTCTCTTCCAACATCTAGAAACACTATGGTTATCCAAACCACAAAAGGAACATGCAATTATTTTCCCATACCTATATGGAAATTTATCATGCTTTGCACAATCAAAAGGAAAATGTTTAGAACTAGATTTATACCTTTCTCTTTCACCTTTATTGGCTTCATGAGGAGGTGAAGCAAATGAAGAAGTGGCTCTCTTTGGAACACCCTCAATCTCTTCAACGCTATTAGAGTCTCCACAACTCTCTGGTTCAAGTGTGTGCTTCTGAACACCTGCATCCTGCAAATGATGTTTCAAGCTATTACATTCCTCCTTAATACAATCTTCACAATCTTGAGGTAGAGGACCTAAAATGAAACTCCTTCCTGGAACTGTTTTAATGGCCTTCATGGCAGCTTTGGAACTCTTTCCATAAGACTATCCATAGCCAAGACCCAAATACTTATGCCTTTCCTCAACCATTATTGGTTCAAAAATACCCTGTGCATGCTTACCCAAGCCCTTTCCTTCATAGCCCATCTTGGACATTAGCTTGGAACCTATGCCTCTAGTATGTTTTTCAAAAGAACCAATATAAGCATTCTTAGAAGAATTTGAAGACAAACTAGAATGGTTTACCTTTTCTTCAAGCTGACACTTGACCAAGTCTTCTTTGGCAACAAAGAGCTATGACTCCAACTCATGCATCCTTTTCAGGTTCATATTTGCAATATGAGGTTGCCTCTCCATTTCCTTCAATTTGTCAGAAAGCAACTACTTCTCTTCCTTCATGGAATTCAACTACTCCATAAGTATGCTGCTCTTTCTTCCATCCTCATACATTTCTCTCACCATATCCATCATGGTGGACAAGTCTTGCTTCATGTCTTCATCAAAATTTCTTGCGATGAAGAAAGAAGAATTTGAGGATTCACTTGTAGAAGTTGTCATTATGCCAATAAACAAAAGAACTTCAAACAAGATTAATAAGGAGCTTATTTAGCAACCTTTTGCAACAAACCTCTTGTGCTTCAAGGATTGCCTTGAGGTCCTTTGGGATAGAAGAATGCCTTTAGCCCTTCTTCCTTCTTGTCCTTCTTGGACTGAGCTATCAATAGCTTTCCCTTCACCTCTGCAAACAAGCATACAATCAATTGGACAATCAATCGTTGACTGCCCAAACACCTCTCAGACGAGAAATCTTTGCTCTGTCAATCAAGCATTCTGATATAACCTTCTTTGAAGGTGGGGTTAATCAAACTTGGCTCTAATACAACCTGATCTGAAAATGGGGGCTCTAAAGCTTCTTGTCTAACTTACAAGAACCTCTCCCACTTCTAAAGCTTAAATATTCCCAAGTCTTTATGATTAACCAATGCGGAATCAAATATGTGCTTAAAAATAAGGTGTATGCTTATGTTTGTTTTAAAATTGTTTATGTGTTGTAAGATGATTTTCCTGAACTGATGTAAACATATAACAGTGGAACAATGCAGCAAATGAACATCACACATAAGATAGCAAGTTTAATTAGGAGTTCACCCAAAACCCTTGGGCTACGTCTCCATGAGCTCTAGTCAACTCGACTATGCTCTCTTGGATTATGGTATAAGTTCTTTTACAAGCTCCACACTCAACTCCACTGTTTTACACAAAAACAATGGGCTTAGAACATCATCTCATCCCTGACTCTGAAGCTCTTAGGCTTTCTAGCTCTGGCTCTGGCTCTGGATCTCAGCTCTGGCTCTGTCTCTGGCTCTTTCTCTTCGGCTCTGGCTTCTCTGAGCTCACTCTCGGCCTCTGTGTGCACCAATGGATCACTTGACCTCCAAGCGACTCCCTCAGTTGCTCTAAACATTAGCTCTCGTTAGTTTTGCTCTCTTGCTTATGCCTATTCTCAATTGATCTCTCTACCTCCTTTGAGGTACTTTTCCGTATTTTCGGCTACCCCAGCCATTTCCTTGTGTATACAGGATACAGGATCATTGTTGGGTAACAGGTAACCCTGTCAAGGCTATAAACGCCTGCTGGCAGCAGAGGCTCTACCTACGACAAATGAGGATATTTAAAACTGGTTTACAGAGAAGACTTTGTTTTATTTTTACAGACCACGTAATGGTTGATCTAAACACAAGGACTAACTTGAGGGAGCAAATAATCAAAGTCGAAAATAGCTAAAACAAAATGTCATTGACAGGTTAGAGCATAATGTACTTTATCTTTCCATAATAAAGTTTAATTTTATGAAAAAATTTATGTTTTGGAAGCTGAAAAAATTCAATAGAAACACAGAGATAACTGGTTCTTCCAAGTGAATCGCCAATTGTTGTGGCCACCAATAACCCCCTCCTTATGAAGTGTTATTTCTAATACCAAATAAGTGGGGACCCTCAGTAAAAATTTTTAAAAAATCAATTAGTGTTATATTTCCTTTTAGATGAAACTTACAAAATTATGGACTTAGGAAAATACCTTGAAGAATCTAAAAAAACCTAAGTTTCATAATGAAGAAATTAAAATTCACTCCTTAAGAGATATTGCATCGCTCAAAGAATCATAAGGTACCTTCTAAATGAGTTAAAATGATAAAAAACGCGAGATTGTGACGAGAAACTTCATCGCATCGCATACGTTAAAGAAGCACTCACATTGAAAAACTCTAAAATCGCCGATATGCAATATCGCATATCGCGTGTCGCAAAAATCACATGAATTACACATAAGGATTATAACAATTAAGCGACCTGCGATATTGCGATACTGCGATACTGTGACACTACGGAGTTGCGATGTTGCGATACTACGACCTTGCGATAGAACAACACGATGAAATTGCGATATTGAGATACAGCGATCTGTGATATCGCAAAGCAAAATCGTAGGACCTCTCCATCGCAGTTGGTTCTGGCTCATTATTCGAGAAAACTTTTTAAGCCAAGAGTTGGTCATGCATTTTAATGTGAATTAATGAGTTGTTGCTAGTTGTTAATGAAGTATGGTGTTGTGTTTTTCGAAGAACTAGTTCACGTAAGGTGGCATGTTTTGCATATCTTCAGCATTTAAAGTTTTCCTATCATTATTTTTTATCATTACTTCCACCTGAAATGTAAATTGCAGGAAAGAAGGACGAAGCGTTATACAAGGCAGTATGCAGAAAGCTATGAGGAGAAAAGGCATTACTCCAATGTCCATTTCGGAAGGCACACCTAATCCACTTAAGGGAGAAAAAAAAAAGTTGCAGAACTCTTCTGAGGCATCCATCACAGATTTCTCATATACATCCATGGTTGAATGGGTACTGAACGATGTTGATAACAGAAAAAGACGGTTTAATGCTCAGGGTCAAGAGCTCACGGAATCACTATTTTTACAAATTTTGAGCTTTATACCAAATGAGAGAAAAAGGCGCAAGAGGCAAAAAACGCATCAGGGAAGCCCAAATCAAGAAACAGAGGCAATTTCCGATGCGCGATTGCATCGCTGAGAAAAATTGCTCAAAAAGGAAGGCTCCTAGTTACTCGGTCACCTGCAAGCCCCGAAAATTGCAAGAAAGCAGCGATAGAAACAAACTGGAAACAGAAGACTAAAGGAAAAGTAGAAGCAGTCCAAGGGTTGACCAAGTTGAAATGGGATTTTTACCAGGTATACATGGTAATGTCACATAGTCATTTGATGACTTTCAAGTATATCATCAATTTTACTAAGAAGATAATGCCAGCTCTTGTCGATTCTGTTTGCTTAACTCAATCAAAGATGGAAGACAGTCAGCCGACTCTACTCAGGAAAATATTGAATGCTTGCAACGTTAAGGAGCAAATTTAGAAATAGTTAGATATTAGATTTAATTTTAGAAATAGTTTTGCTTAGAAAGAGGACAGTCATTTAAACCGAATCCTCAATTTCTGTAAATAAGT
>APFE030912590.1:26881-51926 GCA_000404065.3 Pinus taeda | reverse complement strand
TTTGGAGCATTTTGCAAATTTTTGGTAAAATTACAGGTTTTTCCCGTGGAATGGTCTCACCCCGGGTGAGACCATTTTGGAGGACTGCTCGGAATTTTGAAAACTTGGCATTTTTGGAAAAGGCATGCAAAGAGAAAAATTACCAATACTTGGGAGAAGCCTGATTTTGAGATTTGAGCCTCCAAAAGCTCAAAATACATCAAAAAAATGACTTTCTGCCCACTTTTTGAGTTGCAGAAAGTGACCTTGGGAGAAATGGTTTTGAGGGGGCAAAACAACTCCAAATTCAGAAATTCCACTTGGGATGGAAAGTAGATAGACCAAGCTTTCCAATGAGCCATCTTGAACCTGATTTTGGACCAGTGGAACCCACTCAAAAGTTGCTGCAAAGGTGCGCGGACACGAGAGACAGGGTGCGCGGACATGAGAGCTAACTTTGCCAGAATTGACTTTTTTGGTCAAAAAACACTGTTTTGACTATGGTTGACCATTTTTACTTGTAGATGATGGATAAATGTAATATTTCATGGCACTTTGATAGATTTTACCTCTCTTTACTCTTCTAGAAGCTTCCTTGATGTAAAAAGTGAATAATTAATGCATGAATCAGTTAGCTAAGTAATAGAGGCAAGTTGTTGAGCTGCCTATTATCTAGTGCTTAGTTTGGAATTATTTCAAACTGCTCCTAGAAGGATGAGCTCGACCCCTAGAGGCAAGGGAAGAGGTTAGCTTGCCTATATTATGTGTTTTCTTAGTCATTTTGAGAGGTTGGAAGGTTGGACTCTTGAGGGAGAAAGTTTTCATTGTATATTGTACATCTATCTTTGCAATTTCAAGAGGAAGAATGCCAGGGTTTTGCAGACATCCTTGTGGATTCTTGTGGATTGTAGTGTTGATGGTGTGTTATCTACTGTTATTGTAAGTGTGTTTATGTGTTTCATTCCTTAATCTCTTGCTGCTGTTTAAACAAAAGAAGTGATAAAGTCTGAATTCATGCATGCCATGCTCAGCTTTCAATTTTGTTTAAATTTTATGTTTTCCACCATCTAGAGAGGATTCAAAATTCATTGTTTGCCCTCTTTAGCTTTTCTCCTTTCTTCCTTGATCATCTTTTTCAGACTAAAGGCATCAGCATAGATTCCTACCTTGCCCCAAGGAATCACCTGCAAAAACTGAGCTCAATCCCCGCACCCTGAATTGCACTCCCTCCAAATGCCACCAAAAAATCCAAAAACTCTAAACCAATCCCCATATCAGTTTACTAGCCTAAAATCCTTGTTCCTAATCGGTCAACTCATCCTATTGAAAAAATCCATCGAGTTTTGACCCGAGAGAGCCTTCTCATACCTCGTAGGGCTAGCTACGAGGTGAAATGGTTTGATGTAGACTTGAGAGTTTGTCTATCTCAGCCTAGGTGAATTCCAAGCGCTAACAGGACCCACGAATTTTGCCTTTGGAAAGTTTAAATTTGACAAAGGTCTTTTTCATGTGATTTATGCCGAAGCTCTTCTTACAATTATCTAGGACCTATAATTAATTAAATTTCTGGCTTAGGATCTTCATTAATTTTGTCCAGAAAATTTAATTAGTTAACCTATGAGAGGATAAATTATTTTTCTAACCCTCAAGATATTTTACATCATGATTCTTTACATTTTTTACATCTCAAAGGGGAAAACCCATTTGAAATAGACCCTCACAGACTACCAAGTTCTGCGACACAAATATAATCTAACAGATCAAGCAATTTGTAATAAAATAACATAACCAATAATTAAGATTATTCCCAAATCACTTTTACATAGACTCGATCTAGAATACTAGGACTCCCCTAAAATCCCAATGACAAAATGCATTTTGGCTTTGGGGTAAGGCTGAAGGAAAACACTGCCAACCATCCAAGAATGGATCGGTGAGACAAAAAACCTCCTAAAATGAAGATTGTCACCAAAAAATTAGGTTTACCTAGGTAATTACATACACGACACGGATCTGCTAAAATAATTTACATTACAAATATGCAGACTGGGTTTACATTATAAGATGATGATCAAGCTGGTGATGATAGCTGGATTACACGAACATATCGATCAGGCACTATCCTTTTTGCGAAAAAAGGGGGTGTACTACTATGGGTTGTTGACACGTAGTGATCAACAGGAAGTATGTTTCTCCCCATTCTATCAAGTTTGGGACTTAATCAAGTATATGCCAGTATGCATCCTAACCACAAGTTGGGCTTGTTGGCATTGCCACTCATCTGACCAATGAATGAAAAGACTTAGGTTGGAAGATCTTTACCTATGGAAAACGCATCTGGTAAATTGATCTCCCAGTCTAGGATGCATGGTGTTCAACCACTTGATCATTGAGGATCAAGCTGAGTCACATAGGGTCGGAAGATATTTGTCATTTTGTAATGAACAAAGTTTGTTCTTCAAGTTAGATACTCCAGAAGACTTGGAAAATGTAGATCTCCATTTGGGATACAAGAATATATATTAAAATGTATGAATAAGAATGACGTTACAAATGAGATTGAGAGGCATGCTTATATACTAGGCAGATGCCTCTTCATGGAGAGTCATGTCTCATTCAAACATGCCTCTTCAACCTAATTACTAATTAACTAATCATTATTTATAATTATTATCATTTACGTTATTTCCTATATATTTTATTCATAACATTGCCTTCCCCCTCAAAAAGTTTTGTCCTCAAAACCTATTGATGAAAGGCCTGATCTCTTTTTCCTATTTCGGATGTCTTCTTGTCTCGGAATTGTAATCTTCGTCGAAGCAAGACGATATGATCCTCTGAGTGATAAAAAAAATTGTCACACTGAGAATGGATCTGACTATCCTAAATTAATCTTCTGTGGAATCTTGCAATGACTAGAAATTTGTGATGAATTTTTATCACATGAATGGATTGTACAGACATTAGTATTCTTCGAGACATCAATTTGTTGTTTTTGTTCTAAATACATGGCTTGATTGAGTTGTCTATTCTCATGATTCGGATGTCAATAAGGAATTTCCTTTATCTTGTTTGTGTCGTTTTCCCGATTTATTTGAAGCATCTGATTTCCTTTAGTTATGGAAGTTGAATGGTTAATTCTTGGATCTTCACTAGAATCCTTTGTTGTTGGTGTTGCAACTTCTGAGTACATATTTACTTCATCTAGTTTGTCCCCTTCTTGAGTTGTGATTGGATCGGTATTAGTTTCTTTGTCTTCAACCTGGACTGTTACGATTGGAGACTTCAATACTTCTTGAGTAAGTTCCTCTAACTTTACTTTTAATGACTTCTTGTCCTTCTTAAGCTTCTTGATTTGAGTTAGTAGTTTTTCTATGGTCTTTTAGCCAAGAAACTTCTTCTTTTTGTCAGTAGTGATCTTATCAACTTCTCTTTGCATATTTTGTAGTACTTTTTTACCTTCTTGGAAAAATTACTTTTGAGATATCTAATATGTCTTTTGGTATTCCTAAATTCGGCTTCACTGTAAGATCTTGTAGCATTACTTTTTTCTTTTTGTAAGAAAATGTCCAAAACTTATTCTTCATATTCAAGATGAGGGGCCTAGGGTTTCCATCCATGGCAATCCCAGAATAATGTCACCTTGATCATTCCATAGGGATTGAACAGAGAATTGCAATATGAATGTATATTCTCCAAGAGTCCAATGTTTAACTATAAATCAGTTATTTATTTAGTATTGTTGTTTGTCCAAGTCTAATTTTTCGATTATATTTAACTCAGGAATCACCAATTGGTTTGCAATTTTAAGGTTTATATAATTTTTACTTTCAGCGGGAAAGATAGAAATAATAACGTCTTTTCTTGCGAGAGTTCCCTTAATTTTAAAAAGCACTTTAGCATAGTTGGGTAAGGTTTCTAAAAATCGTTCTTCCTTTATTTCCGAATTAGATGCCATTTTGCTTGTCAAGATGATTTTAAGTTTCCTTGTATCTGTTATTAAATGATCCCCTAACTTCCCAACTTTAATATCCTTATTTTTAAATAATTTTATTATTCCTTGTATACCCCTTCGAACTAGATTATTCCTTCAAACTATCACTTTTAATATCTCCACTTTAAACGTATATAAAATTACTTTGAATACTTTATCTTATAAAATCAGTTCCTTAACCATTTATATACTTTTTAAGTAGCCTTCTATAATAATACCCGCTTCTACTTATATATATATATATAATATATATATATTTTTCAATAATTTTATGACTTTAGCTTTTCTTTAAAATACCTCTTTATAATATAAAACTTCTCTTTATATATCCTTTATTTATAATCTTTTCTTTTTTCTTTTTGAAAAGTTACAACCCTAATGAAATGTCACTATTCATCTCTTTGGGGTATAATGTAAAACCTATGTCCACTTATGTGCCTTTGACTCGGATAATTTTCTCCATGTAAAAGTGAAACTTACCATTCACATAAAGAGATTTTGTATTCTTTTGGTTCTTCTTTTACCTTGAAAATACCATGGGCAATTACCATAGGTTGCTAATACCACGAGCTTGTAAACCACTTAATGAAGAAGCAAGATAATATTATCTACTCTTTTTCTTCTTACTATAGTTTTAAAGATATTTGGAAAGATTCTCTCTTGATTTTATCATGCACTTTTTATCAATAATGTAGAACCTTTTTATATATATGAATGTTCTCCTTCAAAATTTACATCAAACTATTTTATTTTATTTTATTGTTTAATTAAATAAAAAAAATTAAGTCTTTCCTTTTATAATTTTTTTTCCAATTCTTTCTTTTAACTCTTTTTTTTTTTTTTTAAGTGGCCAAGGGTCTGACCAAAAATGGAGAAACTCCAATTCATGTAGCGAAACACTTCAATTATGACGACAACAAGGTTGACGAGAGTTGATGGCCAAGGGCCAGATCTGACTGGCTCTGAGCAGCGGTGGAGCGGCCAGAGGATCAAACAACTCTGATACCAATGTAACGAACAAAGTTCGTTCTTCAAGTTAAATACTCTAGAAGACTTGGAATATGTAGATCTCCATTTGGGATACAAGAATATATATTAAAATGTATGAATAAGAATGATGTTACAAATGAGAGTGAGAGGTCTACTTATATACTAAGCAAGTACCTCTTCATGGAGAGTCATGTCTCATTCAGACATGCCTCTTCAACCTAATTATTAATTAACTAATCATTATTTATAATTATTATCATTTACATTATTTCCTATATATTTTATTCATAACACGCTTGTGGCAAATTGATCTCCCCTAATACATGGATGGATTTTCGGTTAGCCAGTTGGACATAGGGTTTGGAAGATCTTTGTAACCTATGACAAATCAATCCCCCCTATTGTCTTTGATATAGGGTTGGAAGATCTTTACCCGAGTGGTAAATTGATCTCCCCTATGATGATTCTTATTCTTTAGATCTGGACATCATTATTCCGCTAAGATGAGGTCATGCTGACGTCATGGAGCTTGACTTGGAGACCAATAGGGTTTAGAAGATCTTTACCTTTATGGTAAATTGATCTCCCCTAACGTTGGTTATGGATTATTCTTCTTCTATGAGACGATATGATACGAGATGGGCTACCTTATGTGGAGTCATGTACATCCAAAATGACACTTACGATGCAAATAGAAATTCCTCCCTAGTTGAGAGGGAGTGTTGAAAATTGGGGCAGCTATAGGATAAATTTCCCATGAGAAACCCATCTATCCCAAAAGAAGCCTATCTTGACCCAAAGAAGAATTCAAATTAAATAAAAGAAATATTACTATTGAAATATTTGGCACTCCTTTCCTTATTATTCATTGTGACAAATTTATTTGGGCAAGTAATCTTAAACATGTGGAAAATATATTAAATGTTTTCAAAAGAAAATTTGAATTTCCCTCCAAAAATACAAGTCATCCATCCAAAATTGACAAGTCAGCTTACCCCAAAAGATGTGACCTTTCACATATGGAAACAACTATATATAGCCATCAAGCCTGTATCATTTTTGCAACATATTCAATGATCTTCTGCAGTCCATTCTTTTGTGGATATGTAGCCTATATTTGATATTCAATGCTAACTATCTCTGAGCTCTAATGCGGCCTAATCTGAGGCATCTAATGCGGCTATCTGAGGCAAGTTTTGCGGCTTTAGAGGAGGTATCTAATGTGGCTATCTAAGGCAAGTTTTGCGGCTTTAAAGGAGGTATCTAATGCGGCTATCTGAGGCAAGTTCTACAGCCTAGTTTATGGCATCCTATGCGGCCCTTTTCAATGTATCTTTGCGGCCTACCTATGGATCATCTACGGCCCTTTCTGTTTAACTTCTCTGTGGTAAGTTCGTTCAAGCATATTGTTGGAAAATGTAACTATGTCCGGTCTTCAATAATGTACTTGAGCCATCATGTAATGTACTTGTCAAAAGAGTAAAGAAAAGAATTTTTATTATTATTATTGTGACTTATTAAATTATGGGTTTCAAGCTTGGGTCACCATATTTTAGGTCAAAGTCCCCATTGAGGACTTCTAGGATTTTTTCTGAGTCTATAGAGTTATTGTACATTTAAAGAGACCCTTCTTGGGCTTTTGAATCATGTAAAAAGGTTAAGTATTGAGTCAAATATGAATTATGTAACCTACACACCATGTTGGTCTAGAAGAAGATTGAGTCAACCTAAGACCCTATTCGACCCCACAAGAAGCCTATAAAAGGAAGGTCATCAAATTCATTTGGAGCATCACTCTCTCATCAAGTTCGAATTCTCTTCTTACTAGGTAGAAGTGCGAAGTTCTCTTGTAGCTGGGAAAAGGTGCGAAGTCTGTTGTCGGGAAGCTATAGTGAATGCGAGTTTAGGTGAGTCTAAGGAGAAAAGAAAAACCGAAATTTTGGTGGTGGTCTCTCTATGTTTCATGCTTTGAATTGGGAGATCAACGTCTTCCAAGTTGGACTACTGTCGAAAGCTGCCAGTTGGCGTAAGTTGCTGCATAGTCGAAGTTGTTGGGAAGAGGTCAAAATTCTGGAAGGCTGACTTGGTCTGGAGGGAAGGTCTGGTCTTGGTCGAGGGTGAAGAATCTCAAATAATACTATTGAAAGGAAGAATTATCTTGATTGGGTTTTCCTCTCGAGGGAGGTTTTGCCCTAGCATGTGCCTACATCTAGTGTCTATTGTTTTATGTGCTGCTGCTTTTGGTAATTGTTTAATGAACTAAAGAAAGAAGATATAAAGAATTGTAATGATAAGAAACATCACAAGTAATTATCAAGATCAAGAAAATCTTTACTACTTTTCTGATTTTCCAACATGGTATCAGAGCTTTGATGAAGAAGGAAGAAAAAGATAGTGTCAAGCACTTGATCTATTCATAGGTACAATCTCAGGAAATGAATCTATCAAGGAAAATGTCAAACTCAATCAAGGGTGAGAACAAACTCGAAGGGCCATTGTAAGAAATATATAAATTTCTAAATTGTTGATTGATTGTTTAATAGTACACACAGATTCCTGAATGTAATATTTATTATTAATTGATAAAATTTGAATGATGAATACAAGGTTGAGGCAGTGCTCCTTTTATAGGAGTTGACTGGCCATGCCTAATCAGAGAGACATGTCCCTTGGGACTAACGTCTCTTCATTTAACTAACTAATTATTAATTAATCATTTATTAATTTAGATAATATTTAATAATTTTCATAATTTTTATGAATTTAAATTCATAACATTGCGTTCCCCTTAAGATGCTTTGTCCTCAAAGCATAGGTAGGTCTAGGTGTTGATGCAAGAAATGTTCTGATTCCCAAGACGAACCTTCCTCGAGCAACCTCTTCCATTTGATGAGGTATTCCTTTATTGTCTGGGATCGTAAAACCTTTTCTCGGGTAGTGAGTATACCTTCAGGTTCAAGGACTATTTTTCCTCCTTCACCGGTCTCTGGTATTTCTGTTTGTGCTATTTGGTTTGGCCCTAATAATCTTTTGAGACTTGATACATGAAAGGTATTATGGATTCGGCAATTTTCTGGTAACTTTAATCCATAAGCTACAATACTTATCTTTTTGATTATCTGATGCAGTCCATAATATTTAGGTGATAATTCATTCTTTCCCTGTTGTTTTAGTGATAACTGCTTATAAGGTTGAAGTCTAACGAAGACCCACTCTCCCTCCTCGAACTCTCTTTTAGAGCAGCGTTGGTCGGCTTGTTGTTTCATTCTATTACGAGCCATGGTTAGATTTTCTTTTAGTAAGTTGATGATCCTTTGACATTCTCCTAGGTGGTCTTTAATTGTTGGTACCCTAGAATCAAGTTGAGCAAAATCTTTCCCCCTGGGTGGCTCGTAACCATATAAGGCCTAGAAGGGTGTCATCTTAGCTAACATGTGGTACGTGGTATTATACCACTATTCTGCCAAGTGTAGCCATTGGGTCCACCTGTTTTGTTTATCTGTAATGAAACAACGCAGATATGTTTCCAAGCATTTATTAACGATTTCGGTTTGTCGAACTCATGTTGAGGGATATCCCTACTTGGTGGCAGAATTCCTTCCAAAATTTTCCCTTAAATCTTATATCTCTATCACTAACGATGACCTTAGGAAACCCGTGTAGTTTGTAAATATTTCTACAAAACACATCAGCGATTTGTTTAGTTGTGTTTGTGTTTTTAATAGCCATAAAGTGGGCATATTTAGTGAGCCTGTCGACTACTACAAATATTTTATCCTTCCCATCAGATGCAGGTAGTCATTCAATAAAGTCCATTGAAATCTCTTCCCACTTCTGATTTGGAATGTGTAGTGGACATAGTAACCCTGGAGTTGGAACATCTTTGCTCTTGTTTCTTTGACAAATATCACATTCTGCAACATATTTATGAAGTTTCTTGCTTATACCCTTCCAATAAAATGATTGACGGATGTTGTAGTAAGTCTTGTACAATCCAACATGTCCGACTGCAGGTGAATTGTGAATCTTTTAGGATTCTCACGTTAAATTTGGATGCAGGTGTTAGGTAAATTCTACCCTTGTACCATAAGATATCATTCTTCCACTCGAAGTTGGTATATTGGCTGATATTCTTAATCATGGAGCCACAATCCTCATCCTTGGCATATTCGGCTCGAACTTCGTCCAACCATTCCGGAACAACTATCATGGTGGCACATGTTGTGTGTTTGTCATCCTTACGTGAGAGTGCATCAGCTACGACATTCTGCTTTCCTTTTTTGTGTAATATTTCTAAGTCGAAGGCTAACAACTTCTCCATCCACTTCAGTTGTTCTATTGATAATGTCTTATGCTGAAGTAAGAATTGAACACTGATGTGGTCGGTTCGGATTGAAAATTTACTTCCAAGCAAATATTGGCACCACCTCCTTAAAGCGTGTATGATGGCAAGCATCTCCTTTAGGTATGTTGATTTTAAGCCTTCTCGTTTATTAAGTTTCCTTCTCTCAAATGCTAAAGGGTGGTTGCCCTGCGTTAATATAGCTCCAATGCCGAACCCATAAGCAACACATTCGACTACGAATGGTTTGGAGAAGTCAAGAGTTGCTAGTACTGGTGTGGTCGACATTACTTCCTTTAAATTCTCAAAACACTTGTATGCTTGGTCATTCCACTCGAAAGCATCCTTCTTTAACAAATTGGCCAGGGGCGCTGTCAATGTGCATAATTTTTTATAAATCTTCTGTAATACCCAGTTAACCCTAAAAATCCTCTTAGCTTAGATACATTCTTGGGTTTGGGCCATTCTTTGATTGCCTTGATTTTGTCAGAATCCACTTGGACTCCTTCCCTGGATATACATGCCCTAGGTATTCAACTTCCTTTTGCCCAAACGTACACTTTGATAGCTTAGCGTAAAACTGGTTCTTCTCCAATATAGACAATACTTCTTCCAGATGCTTGAGATGATCTTTCTACGTCTTACTGTAGACCAGAATATTGTTGAACAAAACTTATACAAACTTCTGCAAATAAGGGTGAAAAAGTTCATTCATGGTTGCTTGGAAGGTGGCTGGTGCATTTGTTAATCCAAATGCCATGACCTTGAACTCATAATGCCCTTCATGAGTTCTGAATGTTGTCTTTTCAACGTCTTCTAGCCTTACTTGTATTTGGTAGTAGCTTGATCTTGATCTAATTTGGAAAAGTATTATGCACCATGTAGTTCATCTAGCATTTCATCAATGAACGGAATCGGAAACTTATGTTTAATAGTGATTATGTTTAAACCTATGTAATCTATACATAATCGAAAGGATCCATCCTTCTTCCTAACCAATACCATGGGTGCAACGTATGGACTTTTACTTTTCGTAATGATTCCATGCTTCAACAGGTCTTGTATTAAGCGTTCTATTTTTGTCTTGTGGTGATGGGGATAAGATATGGCTTAACGTTTACTGGCGTTGAGTCTGGTTTGACTTTGATAATGTGTTCAATTTGCCTTTCAAGGAGTAATTTAATTGGTAGATCTTGAAAAACCTTCTCGTATTTCTGAATCAAGGATGAAATTTATGATGGCTAGTGAGTCCCTTCTATCGATAATAACTCCAACTATTGACATTGTGCGACAAAGCTAGTGCCCCTTTGCGAATAAGTTTCTTCATCTGCTGAGCGGAGATGACTTGAGTTAGTGGTGCCTGAAACCCGAACAACTTTTATTTCCTTCCATCCCACTTGAATTAAATGAATTGCTTTATGCGATTTGTTGAATATGTGCCTAGTGTTCGTATAACCATTGTACACCTAAAACGACATAAAAGGGAACTATATAAAAATTGGACTCCATTGTGTATTCACTTAATTGCAACTTAATCTTATGGCACTTGCCTACTCCATCTATATGTTTCCCATCTGCTACCATAACCTTTGAATCTGCTACAGGGTAAGCATAAATGTTCAATCTTTTTGCAACATTGACATCTATGAAGTTGTGTGTACTTCCTGAGTCTACTAGAACGATATCGCTTTGCTTCTTAATGTGACCTTTAAGCTTTAGTGTCTCTGGTTGAGTTATCCCTGTGATGGTTGCTAAAGAAATTCATGGCACATCTTCTTTTGATTCTGGGCTAGGGTTTGCATTTTCTTCATTGTCCCCTTCGTCAAAGTTGTCTTCTGAAGATTCTTCTTCTCGTTTGGCTTCACAGTTCTACAATTGGATTCCATCTAGGGTTCGTTATATGTTGAAGGAAGGTATGTCATACCTTTGGAAGAAACATTGAAACCCTAGATGGAATGAGAAGTATTTTGTAGTAGTCTAGGGTGTGTGACAAAAGTCCCTAGCAAGATGATGAAGAGTATATATCTCTTGTTTGTAATTGTTTTTGGGTATCTGATATGTATAAAGATGAAAATACTTTCGTGATTCTGATATGGCTAACATCATGCTTCTATAGATTTGGTTGTACTTTCTATTTAAGACATGCAGGTACATTATCTTCAACTTGGTGAAGATGCTAGTTAATGTGATAAGCATGATGAGGATGATGAGAACTCTGATGAAATGGTTGGAAGCCACAAAAGATTCTTCGATGACGAAAATAAGAAGTTGATCTCCCAAAGGAGAGTGAGTCCAACTCCGCTTCCAGATCTGATAATCTAAGGCTCTCAAAAGCCAAATTTTTCAACTTTGCACATAAAAAAATTATATTTTTAAATTTTGAAGGACGTGCTTAGCTCAAAACCCTTCATGCATCACCAATAAAAATCTTATGACAAGTCTGAGATAAATTAAGTTGGACTCTTCAAAAAACATAGATCGGGAGTTGGCTGGTCGAACTGAAAACTTCCCCTAACGCCCGAGGATCTAAAAAAATCAAGACTTTCCTGCAAAACTCAATTCAGCCATCAAAATAGAGCGAGAAAATAATAATAAAATTCAAATAAATAGAGATACCTACTATTACATTCAAAGTTTAAATTATTATTTAAACCCCAATGACTGAGCAAGATACCTGTACTCAAATCACTCTTTCAGAAGCTATTATCAATGGCTAAAAAAATTACGCATCAAAAATGGGACATCTTACAGTATTTGCATGAATAGTAACATCGGCGAAGATTAACCCCAAAGTCTTTCTTTATTATTCAAAAAAAAGATTACATGAGAGCTTTTCACTTAGCACACGACTCAAAGATCGGATGGATCAACTGACAAATAACTTCCTATTTAAAGATAAATCCTCCAACGGCTAGTTCGAGTGATCCTCGTCAAAGCAATCTTGATCGTTGATGAGAATTAAAATTTCTTTTAATCTCATTTGTCAAAATATTAAATTCTTGAAGAAATTTGAATTTTTTAATTAAATGCATTTTAATTAACTCAAAAATAAAAATAAATAAAAATTGAGTTAATTTCCTCAAAAATTTGACTTTGACTTAACCCCTAGGGACCAAAGGCTTAAAATTAAGCAAAATAATTAATTTACCTTAGTCCCGGGACCTTTTAAACTTTGACTTTTAAGGACCGACGAACTTTGCCTTTGGAGAATTTAAATTTACCTAGGACCTAGAATTAATTAAATTTCTGGCTTAGGATTTTAATTACTTTTTGGCCAGAAAATTTAATTAATTGACCTATGAGGGGATAAATTATTTTTCCAACCCTCAAGACATTTTACATCATAATTTTCATATTTTTTACATTATAAGAGGGAAAACCTATCTGTAATAGTCTAATAGACCCTCACAAAATACCCATTTCTGCGACACAAATATAATCCAGCAGATCAAGCAATTTGTAATAAAATAACCTAACTAAATAGTTAGGATTATTCTCAAATCATTTTTACATAGACTCGATCTAGAACACTAGGACTCACCTAAGATCCCAGTGACAAAATTCATTCCGGCTTTGGGGTAAGACTGAAGGAAAACTCTATCGACCATTGGAGAATGGATCAGTAAGACAAAAAACCTCCCAGAATGTAGATCGTCACCAAAAAAGTAGGTTTACCTAGGCAGTTACATACATGACACGAATCTGCCGAGATTATTTACATCATATACATGCAGAATGGGTTTACATTATAACATAGTGATCAGGCTGATGATGATAGTTGGACGGCACAGACACATTGATCAAACGTTATCCCTTTTGCGAAAAAAGGGAGTGTACTGCTATGGGTTGTTGACACGTAGTGGTCAACAGGAACTAACCCTAGTGAGCATTGGTCAAGTTATTGACTACGTTGTGATTGATTCTTTTGTACGAAATCTAGGTTTTGCATGAATCCCTAGTGAGAAATCTAATATATGTATTTTTAAAGATTGTTATATGTCATAGATCTATATTTGTGTGAAATGTTTCTAGGGTTCGCTATATGTTGAAGGAAGGTATGTCATACCTTTGGAAGAAACATTGAAACCCTAGATGGAATGAGAAGTATTATGTAGTAGTCTAGGGTGTGTGACAAAAGTCTCTAGCAAGATGATGAACAGTATATGTCTCTTCTTTGTAATGTTTTCGGGTATTTGATATGTATAAAGATGAAAATGCTTTCGTGATTCTGATATGGCTAACATCACGCTTTTGTAGATTTGGTTGTAATTTCTATTTAAGACATGCAAGTACACTATCTTCAACTTGGTGAAGATGCTTGTTAATGTGATAAGCATGATGAGGATGATGACAACTCTAATGAAATGGTTGGAAGCCACAAGAGATTCTTCGATGATGAAAATAAGAAGTTGATCTCCCGGAGGAAGCCTGCATAGAAGAGATCTTCGTGGCCTTCCCTTACCCTCCTCTTCCTTTCATGAGCCCTCTTCTGCCCTCTATTGCCTCCTTTCCCCTTGTCGTAGGCCCTAGGGCCTCTTTTCCTTAGGCCGCAGTTTTTCTTGGGCCTTGATTTCAATCCCTAGGGCTTCTTCCATCCTTGTCGTGGGCCCATCTAAGCATTGAGCCCTAACCGCAAGCCTAATACGCCTTGTTACCCCCTCTCTTGCCCTAACGTTAGCCTTATAGGCCTAGGGTTGCCCTATTTTGACCGCTCTTTGCCTCTCCTTGTCTCTAATTTCATTTATCATTTGATTTTGCCTCTAACACTTGGTGTTTGCAGTGAATTTCAAGATAATATTTGTGGTTGCAAGTGGTCACTCCATTGGAGGAATTTTGGGCATGTTCCCCATTCATCTCCAAGGCCAAGAGGCCGATTGGTTTGCTTCCTAAGTACCTTGCTCCCTCACTATTTTGCTAACAATCATCTAAACATTTGATAACAGTGGTAAAATATTCATCTAAGTGACATAAAATTAATTGACAAGTTTCCTAACATATTGTTAAGACATTTGCATCAATTGGGTAGTCATTGTTTGGTTTGACTCATGAGAATTTGGTGATTGTCATAAGCATATAATCCTAAGATCTAATATCTTCTTGATTCGCTAAAATTGCTTAAATTGGTAATTCAAGAAATTATTGGATATTGGCATTTCTTGTTAACATTAAGGATCTAATTACATGAAATTGGCATTGTGATATCTTGTTGACATATCTTGGGAAATTGCTAATTGTGTAAGAGACATTAATCATCTAATTGTCTATCTCTTGAACAATTGTTAATAATATCCTTTTCATTCTTGTGTTATCTCATATAAGTGAACCTTGGTTAATTGTTCTAAGTAACATTTTGGATAAAGTGCTCTAATCTCTTCTACTTGCCATCATTGTCATAATTGTTTCATGGTTTGTGGATGATAATTTTATCTTTGCCATATTGATTTGTTTTTAAGAGCATCTATCTTTTTGGCTTCTAATACTTGAGTAATTATCTCTTGGTTATATTGAAATTATATCTTTTGGGCACTATTGTAATTGAGCACTCCATCTTGTGTATAAGATTATCCTTCATTCACCAAGTACTTTTGTGTGATAACTGAAGATAAATTATAAGTACTAAGGATCATAAGCAATCTTAACTCAAGATCACTCAAATTAATCTGCACTTGCATTCCAGGCCTAGACTTGTATTAATTAACTCACCTCCATGCATAAGCTTGGTCGATAGAAAGATAGGAACACCCTTCATCTCTTAGCTTGCGAATGCTAGACCCTCTCTAGTGGTTAAAGCAGTGTCTGTGCATTCGTAAGAAACACAGTCCCTAAAGCACCAGAGACACCAAGCATGTTAGGTTTCAAGGGGAGGTATCGTTAACCAAGCCTTTGCTTGCTTTGCCTTGACTTCTCTCTACCACCTACTTTTGAGACTAGCCTCAAATTAGATAAGGATTAAGGGATACATTTAGCTAGGCATATAATTAAAATTAACCAAGATTTTTGCCTTTCACCTAGATTGTAGGACTTGCACTTCATATAGGATAGGAAGGCATCTAAGCAACAATTGTTCATCCTGTCACTAGGGTTTTAATCTATCTAAAGCAAGTAGTTGACTCCATAAGGCACTGGTCTCATTGGAACACTTCAATCAAATCTATTACCTTGCTAAAATCAACAAAGTGGCTAGGCCATTCAATCGTGTCTCCCGGACTAATTGGTTGCCAATAAGTCTTTCATTTTCATATTCCATAGTGACTACCCCCCATAGCCCATTGTTGGGAGACATCTAAAATGAAGAGGTCAAGGATCAGAGTGACAACCCTTGGCTTGAGTCGTTGTCGCATTGTCCCTATACAATTTGAGCGACAACATTTTTTGGCACCATTGTTAGGGAGCCATTTCTTGGTCCTTATTGTTGCAACATTTTAACATCATCACATCATTATTTATCCCGTCAAAGCCACTTTTTTTGGCACCGTTGATATCTCTTCATCTTATCAACATCCCATCCTTCATTCCTTCACTAATCTTCTCATCATTTTTCTATCTACACCTTAGCACCTGGACGTTTTGAGTTAGTTACCTGTTTGGGTGGCGACTCTATTGATTCATCCATTCACAAGAGCTTACACTACAAGAAATCCTGATAGCTTGATCAACCCTACTCTCAGAGCTTGGTTGAACAAATTACACTCTAGTAAGCATCCATTTTCTCTCGAATAGGAATGCCACCTTCATATCCACTTTCTTTTCCCTAACCCGGGGATAGAGTTTCTCTCGTGGTTCTTGACTAACTTTTTAGTTCTTTGCCTTTTGGGTTTTAGAGTGAGATTCATGTTCAAGTGGCAACTCCACATCTTTTATTTTTTACAAGAAATTCTACTAGAAACTCGCTTGTTGTAGGCCTCCTGTTTTTCTTGAAGGATCTCTCTTTGACATCCATTAGCTCCTTTTGGGTAAGTCATCATGGATGACTTGTTTGCACCCTGTAACTTTACTAACATTCCAAGTTGTCCACATAAGTTTCCCGATGGGGTCAACAAGGCCATTGATGAGTTGCCTCTTTTTCAATGTAATAACGTTGAGACTCACCCCGAGAATTTCAGCCATAATATGAGAAAGTATTGCCCATATACTAATTATAAAGACGTTAAGATGAAGCTCTTTGTTCTTTCATTAGTAGATGATGCATTGGATTGGTTTTTGGAGATCTGATAATACGTTTGATTCTTTCAAATCAATCATTGATGCCTTTGGGAAAAAATATTGAGATGGGCACTCGCTTAAGATCAAGGATGAACCGCAAAGGAGTAGAGTTGAAATCAATGATAAAACTGATGAAACTGATGGCCGACTTATCATAAAATTAATTCAAATGGTTAAGAACATGGAACACAATCAAGCGAAGTTAATCGTTAATCATACCAAGGAGATGAGTTTCATACAAAAGAATCATGCTGAGGAACTGAAAATCATGAAATTAATCATTCGATCAAATGAACAACATGCAAGACCATTTGATCACCATGAAGGAAAATCATGTCAAAGTAATAAAAGATTTGGAAGCTAGTCAAATATATCTTCATAATAAGTTATTGACCATGGAAGAAAATCATGCCAAGGAAATGAGTGCTATGAAAGTTGAGCATTATAATCAAGTGGTTGTTATCCAAGATAATTTGGACGAAATTGAAAGATCACAAATTCAGAGATCCCAACTTAATCCAAATAACAATGAACCTCTAACAGAAAATAAGCATCCTAATCCGCTTAAGCAAAATTCAACTTATTATGAAGAAGTCAAATGGCTAAATGAAGACGACCAAGGCAAAAAGGAAATAGAACATAATCAAATTGATGCTTGCAAGATTGAGCCATTAACAGAGCAGGTTCGAGAAAAAGAAGAGCACATCACAGAAATCTTGGATATTCCAAATTTTTCGTATGAGCATTATCCAAATCAGGAAGAAAGTTGACACCAACCACAACATTATCAACATCATAGCCTACCCGAAAGAAGCAAAAATGAAGAAGGAAGAGGTTTGATGCATCTGATGCCCGGGGTCGCTCGATATTCAAATAAATCAGAATCCTCGGATTTTTAGAATTCAACATGTCACATCAAAAAAGCAACCCATGGATATGCCCAAAAGTCGCAGACGCTCAATGTGCACTATGTTCGTGACATCAGTTGCCATTGGGCATCCTTTGTATAGTATCTTTAACCCTACTCTCTTAGTTAGAAATTCCAAATTTTGTCATTAGTTAGTTTTATTTCATGCATTTATGTTTTATGCTTTAAGTTTGTTAGAGTAGATTTTTCTGTTCCAACAAATCTTCTATATATATATGATGATTTTGATTATGAATGGATATCTACCTTTTGTACCTTGTTTTCTTGGATGCAGAATTCTAGATTCTCACATCACTTCAATGAAGCAATTTGTCCCCATATGGAGCCAGATGTTGCACCCATTTTGTCACAAGTCCAAGGAAGCAATGTACAAAATTTTTCAATGATCAGAATCATCAGCCAATTACATGATATATCATTGTAAACTCAATTTATGCAAGTTGTAATGTAAATGATGCTAGTATGACCATTTAATTATGTTACAACACCTAGGTAAGCCTTTGATTTTGGCGACAAATTTCATCTTAGGAGGTTTTTTAACGTCACCGCATTATGTGTATTTCTAAACACGGATAACCGGTAGAGTTTTTCTTCCATCTTAAACCCCAAAGCTAGGGTGGAATTTATTGTCGAAATCTTAGGTGAGCCCTAGTGTTATATCGATTCTCTGTAAAAGTGGTTTGGGAATAATTTAAACTATTTGGCTAAATTATTTTATTACAGACCATTTGATCTACTAAATCATATTGTGTCGTAGAATTGGGTAATTATTTTGAGGGTCTATATGTAAAGGTGTATTCCCCCTTTGAAGGTTGAATTTGTAATATCTGATGTAAAAAAATATTTTAATGCATGGTCCCTCATACTTAGACACCATGGCTAAAATATTTGAGGGTGGAAAAAATAATTAATCCCCACTTTTGTCAATTAACTAATTTTTCTGCCTAAAATAAAATAAATTTCAAGTCAAAAAATTAATTAATTTAAAGTCAAAATATAATTTTAGATAAATTAATTGTCTCAATGTGGAAAATGACCAAAAAAATCGTGGGTCAAAAGGAAGTCAATTTTTGGAGGTCCCCCACCAAGGCAAAAATGGATTTTTTAAGAAAAATTAAACCGTTGCACCTTGGTGGCTAAGTCAAAGTCAAAATTTTAAGGAAATTAGTCCAAAATATTAATTTTTGGATTAATAAAATATGGGTTTTATGAGAAATTCGAAATTTTCCTCAAAATTAATATTTTCGGTGGCAGAGATTGAAAGATGATCAAATTATTATCAACGGTCGAGATTATTTTGACGGGGATCAAGCCAACCAGCCGTTATTTCCCACTAGGAGGATTTCTCCATAAATTAAAACCCATTTGCTTCTCAAATCAGAATTATTTTGGAGGATGTAAATTTGTAATGTTGGTATTGAGACATTGTTTTGTTGGGAATGTTTGATGCCATAATAAAATGACTTTGGGGTTCAGTTCATGGTGTTCTTTGTCCATCGATTTGTGGTACGTGATGGTTATGTGCTTTTCTATATGTGCTACAAAAATTTATAAGCTTGTTATTTCATTTGTCGGTGATAAGAACATTCTATTGGTAAATTTTGGGGTCATCTTAGGTGATCTGATTTACCATAGGATCTAACAAGTTTGCTTGAGAAAATATATAGAGATTTGCAGGAACACCGGCCCTTGGGCTCCAAGTTCACAGACTTTGGAGGGAAGTCGACCTTGTTTGGGCTCTAGGAATTTTTATATGGTTTTCTTACTTTGCTAAAGGTTGTGGCCGATATTCTAACTTTCAAATTCTTATTTTACAAGCATTGTATATTTTTGCAAATATTTTGTATATAAACTATTTTTGGGGTTTTGGGGTTTATTTTGAATTTTGTATATATTGGGGTTTTGAGGAAATTTTATTTTCATTTGTGCAGGTGATATTCAAGTTTATCAAAAATATTTGTTGGGGTTTGGAACTAGATATAGGCCCTTGAGGGTAAGATCTAGTCTCCAATTAATTTGCAGGGCCAGCATCCGAAAATTTTACAGTGAATTTGGGCATTTTTTAGCAATTTTTAGAATTAAGAAATTTGTATGACCCTTGGGCCTAGTCGTCCAACCCTTTCTCCTAGTCGTCTGCCCTCCTCGAGCCTTCCTCTCCCCTTAGCCTCTATCCAAGTTGAGCCGCTAGCCCTCTAAGGGTTAGTCGCGGGCCTTTTAGGCCCTTTATGGGCCTCGACCCTCTTCATCAGCCTAGCTACAAGCCTCCAAAGGCCTCGGCCCCCCAGCGGCAGCCTTTAGGGCTTGGTTGTAGCCCCTTAGGGGCTTCTTCCCTTAGCCGCAGGCCTAGAAAGGCTTGTGGTTGCCTTTCTTAGGTCTTTTAGCCCTAGCCGCAAGCCTTAAAGCCCTTCCCTTAGCCTCCTCTTCCTTCTATGAGCCCTCTTATGCCCTATGTTGCCTCCTTCCCCTTGCCGAGGGCCCTAGGGCCTCTTTTCCTTAGGTCGCAGCCCTTTTTGGGCCTTGAAGTCAAGCCCTAGGGCTTCTTCCATCTTTGTCGTGGGCCCATTTAGGCCTTGAGCCCTAGCTGCAAGCAGCAAGCCTAATAGGCCTTGCCCCCATTCTTTCCCTAATGCTAGCCTTCTAGGCCTAGTGTTGCCCTATTTTGGCCCCTCTTTGCCTCTCCTCATCTCTGATTTGGTTTATCATTTGATTTTGCCTCTTAACACTTGGTGTTTGCAACAAATTTCAAGCTAATATTTGTGGTTGTAGGTGGTCACTCGATTACAGGAATTTTGGGCAAGTTCTCCATTCATCTCCAAGCCCAGGAGGCCTATTGGTTTCCTTCCTAAGTCCCTTTCTCCCTCACTGTTTTGCTAGCAGCCATCTAAACATTTCATAACAGTGGTAAAATATCCAAGTGAGATAAAGTTAATTGACAAGTTTCCTAACATATTGCTAAGACACTTGCATCAACTGGGTAGTCATTGTTTGGTTTGATTCATGAGAATTTGGTGACTATCATAAGCACATAATCTTAAGATCTCATATCTTGTTGATTGGTTAGTATTGCTTAAATTGGTAATTCAAGGAGTTATTGGATATTGGCATTTCTTGTTCACATTGAGGATCTAATTATATGAAATTGGCATTGTGATGTCTTGTTGACATATCTTGGGAAATTGCTAATTGTGTAAAAGACATTAATCATCTAATTGTCTATCTCTTGAACAATTGCCAATAATATCCTTTTCATTCTTGGGTTATCTCATATAAGTGAACGTTGGTTAATTATTGTAGCTAAAATTTTGGATCAAGTGCTCTAATCTCTTCTACTTGCCATCATTGTCATTATTCTTTCATGGTTTGTGGATGATAATTTTATCTTTGGCATATTGATTTGTTTTTAAGAGCATCTATCTGTTTGGCTTCTAATACTTGAGCAATTATCTCTTGGTTATATTGAAATTATATCTTTTGGGCACTATTGTAATTGAGCACTCCATCTTGTGTATAAGATTGTCCTTCATTCACCAAGTAGTTTTGTGTGATAACTAAAGATAAATTGTAATTAAGTTCTAAGGATCATAAGCAATTTTAACTCAAGATCACTCAAATTAATTTGCACTTGCATTCCAAGCCTAGACTTGCATTAATTAACTCACCACCAAGCATAAGCTTGGTCGATAGAAAGATAGGAACACCCTTCATCTCTTAGCTTGCGAACACTAGACCCTTTCTAGTGGTTAAAATGGTGACCTTGCAATCGTTAAAGCCACAGTGTTTGTAGTGTTGGACGCACCAGGTATGTTAGATTTCAAGAGGAAGTATCGTTAACGAAGTCTTTGCTTGCTTCGCCTTGACTTCTCTCTACCACCTACTTTTGAGACTAGGGTCAAAATAGATAATTATTAAGGGATACATTGAGCTAGGCATATAATTAACATTAACCAAGATTTTTGCATTTCACCTAGATTGTAGGACTTGCACTTCATATAGGATAGAAAAGCATCTAAACAGCGATTGTTCATCCGGTCACATGGTTTTTAACCGATCTAAAGCAAGTATTTAACTCCATAACGCGTTGGGCTCATCAAAACAATTCAATCAAATCTATTAACTTGCTAAAATCAACCAAGTGGCTAGGTCAGTCAACCGTGTCTCCCAGACTTGTTGGTTGCCAATAAGTCTTGCATTTTCATATTCCATAGGGACTTCCCCACATAGCCTGCTGTTGGGAGATAACTAGAACAGAGAGGTCGGGGATCAGAGTGACAGCCCCCGGCCTAAATCGTTGTTGCACCATGCCTGTACAATCTGAGCAAGAACAGTACTTATTGAAAATAGTGGAGCATTCTTCTCTGTACAAAACTGAAGGGGAGTAACCCATTTGCTGTTGGAACATTGCATTGGGTTAAAGCTTTTGGTATAAGCAGCTTCAGAGTTTGAAGAAACCAATTGAGAGTGAGACCTGATCCCATATATTTTTCCCAATCTTTCCATTAGAGATCTATTGAGGAAAGCGTCGATGTGAGGAAAAATGTTTCCTGTAAATGATTATCATGCAACGGAACATTGAAATTAGTTTGTTCCCTCTTTTGAATAGTGAGAGTTGGAATGCTAGAATGTTTTTGGCACAACCCAGTCTTGGTTCAATAGTTCCAAAACCAGAGTAACTAAATAAAACATTTGAAAGCAGAAGCACAGAGACCCCAAAGCTGAGAACAGAGTTTTCATTCCCAGGAGAGCAACACAGAACAGAAGCCTGGTAATCAATTCTGAATACAGAGAACTTGGCATCATACAGAGACTGGAGAATCAAATTTCATTTCCACAGAGGATCTGTGTTGGTGAGACATGAATGCTATAAGCCCCACGATTGCCCCACGATTACTGATCCTGTACAGACACATAATCAAATGAAGGTTATGTGCCTTCGTCCCATCACCCCACATCTGCATGTCAATAGCAATGTGGAAGAAGGAAAAAGGGAAGGAATAAAAAAAGCAGAATGTAGATGTCTTGGCTACCGCACACTAGAAGCAATGTGGAGATTGGAGCATGGAGCAAACAACTTAACACCCAAAATCATATTATTCTGAATGGAATACTCAGTCAATTTTGCAACCTCTCTATAGGATGAAAGATCCTCTTTGAAACAGTGTAAGAATTTGACCAGTGATCAGATTCTCAAAAAGGCTATTTCAAGAAAGCAAAGAACACTTGTAATACTCCTAAGATGCATAAAACTTATACTAATGGGTAACATAGATAAAGTGAATAAAAACTAATCATATTCAAAATAAAAATCTATGATGAGAACTTCCTCAGTTTTTTCCTAAAAGGCTTAGCATTAGATTGTAAACATGTGGCATGCTTCATGATAATAACATAAAACCATCTATTGTCTACAGGCTAAGAAATTTTAAAGTGTTCAGTTCTCTTGCAAGACCATGCCATTAGTCTTTGTCAGTGATTTATCCCTCCAACCCTCAACGTTGTATTTTTGCAAAATAAATACAAAGCTCATTAAAATCTTAATTATAGCCTCTATGCACATCATGTTAATGGTTGCAAAATGTCGGATGCTTGCATCCACTTGAACTACAATTGTTTAACGTTCCAAAAACTGCATTCAATGTGCTCTTGAATATTCCTACAATGATTAAAATCATCCTAACAAAGTTAAATCACAAGTACATAATTGCATCTAGGCTTTCTACAACATTGAAACAATGATTGAATGAATACCTGTTTTACATTCACAAATACACTCACAAACTCTCCAATTTTACCAGCACGTCGTAGCTTCCTTAGGGCATTTGCAAATCGCTAACAACAAAACATTAAATGGATCAGTTAGATTTGTAAAGACTAAAAAATTACAACTTTGCTTATCATTATGTAAAGTATCCAAAACAACAAAAGTATAAAGATTTATGCCCTCATAACATATGGAAGGATTGAAGATATAAAGAGAAAAATACCTGTGGCCGCCGATGTACACCAAGAATAAGCCCATTAAAAATAACCAAATATGTCTTAGGTAAATGGAGCTCTTCACCAGAAAGCAAGCTCAAATCTTCAACACCTAAAGAGTTGCACTGCAATTCAACATCTGTCAGCTTATATGATACAGAATGCAGTTGGAAACCAAATGACATCACATGAAGCAAACATGAATGTTAAAAATTCTTGAATAGTGAAAAAAGGAACATGCTCCAAATGGCATAAACATGTTTCCTTAAAACCAACATAACATTATTTTCCATTTGTCATTAGAATTCAAACAAATTCTTAGATTTGTAATGTAGAAGAGCACATAACATATACAAGAAACATTGAACATAACAGCCAATACAAAAGGGAAATAGAAAATGTGAAACTTAGAATAATTTTACACTTATCAGTGATATATTGCCATCATCAAGATACATCGCAGCAAATTTTGAAAAGCTATCTTATTAGCCAAAACTATAGTATAACTGCTCAATTGGAAATTATCGTGATAACTTCCAATAAGAGCATGAGTCGACACAAACTATCAGCCTGCAGCATCAAAACTTTGAGGATACTATGACCATTTGCCATCAAGCAAACAAGGATAAATCTGCCATTTTCAATGCCATCAACTAAGCAATTGTGGAGTGGGGACTTAATCCAATCTACCATATCTATATTCCCAATTTTGTAGAAAAATTGTATCCTTGTATTTTCTTTGTTTTCAAGATTTAGTATCACGTTTGCAATCTCCATTAAATATACCTCTTCCTGCCCTTTTCTAATGTTGAAGTTAGTGGTAGCTTCGGAAGGTCTTGTACATAGGCTTGGTGTCTTGGCATGTAGTGTTAAAAATGTAACTAGGTTCGGTCTTCATAATTATAATTGTACTTATATCCTAAGTCACCTGACACGGGGATTCGGGACACGTAGGATTCGAGATTCGTGGTGTCGGATTCGGACACGCTGACCCCCCGGAACAGGACACATTAGGACACGTTATATATTATTTTATTAAAAGAAAATTTCTCATGAGTCAAACAAATGTACTTGAGTCAAAGTCCCATTTGAACTATTTGTAAGGAAAAAAAATCATTTTATTTCATTCAAAAACTCAAGTTTTGTCACCACAAGACCAAGTCGGCCAAGAAAAGCCACTATACGACCTACTGGACAGTTATAAATACAATGCAATTCGACCACATTTGGACATCAATTCATCATTTTGATTTTTGTGCCAAGCAGAGAAGGAAAAACCAGCGAAAGTCAAGAAATGAGTCAAAGTCAAAGGAGAGAAAGCAAAGGACATAGGAGACAAAAATCAAGATTTCTGCCCTAATTTCTGTCACACGTGCAAATTTCCCTGAAATTTCTGAGGCCATTACAGGGCCGAAATTCAGCTATCATTGCAGTTCCGAAAATTGCAGAAGTTTTACCAGATTTGAAAAGGCTTGACCAATGTTGACCATGTCAACTTTGACTTATTGAAAGAAGGTTTGAAGGAGGGCCGACTTGGGGCTTTTGTGGAAGTCTTGGTCTTGGTTTTTGGTCTTGGATATCCCATATTTATCTGATTCTATAATAAGAGGAGTTGTTTGGGTTTTACCCCTTCTGG
>APFE030912590.1:5000-26850 GCA_000404065.3 Pinus taeda | reverse complement strand
CTTGATTAAATACGAGTTCCATACCCTAATACATAACAAAATTCAATGGAAACATTGCAATCCTCCAATCCTGAAATCCTGAAAAACTGATAAGTCTGCTGGATTTTGAATGAAATCTAGAATTCTACTTTCTCCATATGAAATCCAATGAGGCCGAAACCACTCTCCAACATCCTGAGTCATTTCATGGTAATGTTAAAAATTTAAGTAAAAGGATGAAAATGAAGATTAAGGAGAATGTCACTTTTACTTTAAGAATTTAACATTACCATGAATAGCTTATCAATACTAGGGCCTAGACTTGATCATGAAGCTACCAAAATGCTCTACTCCTTGCTGCAACAGCACAAATCACTTGCCAAATGAAAATATTAATGAGCAAACACGTCCTTTTCTTTCCCGCACTGAGCTTAGCGAGTCTTGGAAACCGGACACGTGTCCTAAAATCGCGACACGCCCCTGAAAATCGCGACACGCCCTCGGACACGACGTGTCCAAAATGGACACGACGTGTCTTGTGATTTGGACACGAATCTGGACCGAATCGTGTCGGATTCGCCGGATTCGGGATTCGCAGGGGGTTTAGGACGAATCCGGTGACTTAGCTTATATCTATATGTATTTCATGTAAAAGCAAAAGAAGAAAAAGAAAATTTATTATTATTATTATTTTCATTAGTCGAAACCTGTTCTTCATGCTTATAGGGTTATTTTAGTCAAAAGAAAATTTCTCATGAGTCAAACAAATGTACTTGAGTCAAAGTCCCATTTGAACTATTTGTAAGGAAAAAAAATCATTTTATTTCATTCAAAAACTCAAGTTTTGTCACCACAAGACCAAGTCGGCCAAGAAAAGCCACTATACGACCTACTGGACAGTTATAAATACAATGCAATTCGACCACATTTGGACATCAATTCATCATTTTGATTTTTGTGCCAAGCAGAGAAGGAAAAACCAGCGAAAGTCAAGAAATGAGTCAAAGTCAAAGGAGAGAAAGCAAAGGACATAGGAGACAAAAATCAAGATTTCTGCCCTAATTTCTGTCACACGTGCAAATTTCCCTGAAATTTCTGAGGCCATTACAGGGCCGAAATTCAGCTATCATTGCAGTTCCGAAAATTGCAGAAGTTTTACCAGATTTGAAAAGGCTTGACCAATGTTGACCATGTCAACTTTGACTTATTGAAAGAAGGTTTGAAGGAGGGCCGACTTGGGGCTTTTGTGGAAGTCTTGGTCTTGGTTTTTGGTCTTGGATATCCCATATTTATCTGATTCTATAATAAGAGGAGTTGTTTGGGTTTTACCCCTTCTGGGGTTTTGCCCTAGCCTATATCTTTTTGTTCATTGCCTCTTGTGATCCTCATAATTTATATGCTTCGGTAATTGTTTGATGAAGAAAACATAATAAAAGAAATAACAAGCCAACAAATATTCACAAGCAATTATCAAGTAAGAGAAACCAATCGTAATTTGCTAGCCTATTGGTTTCTCAACATGTAGGAGATGATTTATAGCCTCTTTAGGTATTTATGTCGTCTTTCCCAAGTCTAACTTAAGAAAATTACAATAACTATTTAAGTGACTTAGAAATAATCTCAACCATTGATCTCTTAGATCTTCTAGTAGAGAGATTAGGGTTAGGGATTTTGGCTTAATGAAGAGTATAACTGAAAGCCTAAGGGAGAGGTGAAGACAACATACAAAGAAGAGAGGTAGCTACAACATTTTTTGGGAAGCAATTTTTCTCAAGGAGAGAGCAAATTCTCTCGAGAGAGAGGCTCAATTCAACTGAAGAGAAGGATGCAGAATACAAGGATAATTTCAAAAGTAATCCAAGAGGTCAATTTGCTAGAGATTAGAGAGGTTGAATTGTTGAAGCGAGGAGGCCCAGCTACTGGGGAGGTCCATTTTCCAGAGTTGATTTGTGAATGTGCAAAGTCTAAGCAAGAGCAAGGTGGGGGGGACAATTTACTGGTGAGAGGTGGGTCAATTTTCTCGAGGACAAATTTCTTCAGTGGCTAGTTTCTAGTTGGTCGAATTTCCTGGGGTTGTGTTATCACAATAAACTTTGTTTTTAAAGATTTTTTCAGAAAAGTCTAACAGTTTCAGTATCGGCACTCTTAAATCTAATAAACAACGAAATTATTGATAGTAGGGCTATCAGCGTTTTAGTGATCTGATATATAGTTTGCTAGAGAAATTAGCTGACAATGGACTCGTCAACAATTTCATTTTGACTGACAGGCCAACTATCAGCACCAAAACCAGATTTTAAATTTAAAGGTTGTGAGTATGCTAACCACGTCAATGTCAGCAACATCATTAAAATATGTCTCTATCCAGTTCAAAGGGTAAAAAGTATTGGTTAATGATTTTTATCCGCTGCTATAATGCAATGTTTTTAAAATGATTTTACCATATGATATGAACTCCATTTGTAATCATCACCTAAAGCTCTATAATCATTCACTTGCCCAACTGTAATATTTTGTTCTGCATGTCAAGTTATTTTACCATGTCCCGTCAGTAAATTTGTTTTTGTTAGTTCAGAGTTAGTCACACTTGGCATTGAACCCGTTTTACTCTCAGGGATTGAGGATCAAATCCCGGGAACACCACACAGTGCGATGGGAAAAGCAGGCAACGCAAATCGTTCTAAGCCCAAAGCATCAGATATGCTGGACATATACCCCAATATCCAGCAATTGTTTCAGCACGCCAGATGGAGTAAGTTTTTCCACCGCTATACCGACTACCACAATGGAGTGACTTGGTCTTTTGCTGAGGGGTTTGATCAAAATCACGTGGAGGTTGGAGGCATGTCCTTCTCAATTACAAAGTAGTGAATTGTTGAGGCCACGGCCTTACCAGCAGATGGAGAAAGAATTTTTCACAGTCATGTGTTGGCAGAGATCGATGTCCCTTTCTTTCTCAAAGAGGAGTTCAAGGGTCAAAATTAAACTCAGAAGGAATGGTTACAGGACAAATTGCATGTCCCTCTACACCTTTGTCAGCAATATTTCACCTACGAAGGGAGGTTCAATTGGGTAACCCTCTACCACTTCTACTTCCTTGCACATATTTCTGGTCAAATTAGAATTATTCCTTGTTTTTATCTACTAGAAAGCATTAAGCATATGGCAGCTAGGTTCAAGGCCCAAACATACCCCTCCTCCCATTTCATATATCACAAAGCCTTGATAAACTCCTAATTGAAAACCAGTTAGCCAGGGCAAAAAGGACTTGGAGCCATTTCCTTTTTTGGGGAGGTTTTCAACCTCAACCCCTTAAAAGACAAAAAGGAAGACCATAGACTGCTAAGAGGGGGGGGAAAGGCCAAAGGACAAGCCCCTATTCAGCCTACTCACAGCCAGAAAAACATAGAGGTCCCATCTACATCCTCTAGCCCTAAAATCCCCAAAGCCTACTAGAGAAAAAGAGTTAGGCTCAGTAAACTAGACCATGCATCCCTTGTAAGCCTATGTGTTGATATCGACCCTCCCTAGGTTGTGAGTCCACCCATTGAAACCTCCCTTGCAAACACAGTTGAAACAGATGTTATTAAAGGCAAGGAAACAGAGATTGAGACACAAGAGGAGGAAACATTATTTGAAGCTTTCAAAGGTGGCAAAAGACCCCATACAAGGCCAAAAAACAAGTTAAGATACAAAATTAAACTCAAAAATAACCCAGAGTTGGCCAAAGAGGTGATTGATGTTGACAATATGCCACTTAAGGATATTATCATCAATAGGAAGAAGGCTACAGGATCTAAGAAGAGCAGAGGCAAAGAAGTTGTGAAGAAGAGTCCTATGGAGGCAAGGCAGAGCAGAAAACGAAGACTGGAGAAGGTAGATGTACTTCTCAGAGCAGCTAGTACCCTCGACTAGGAGGCATGGGGAAGTAAACTTGAAATTTTGTCTAACTATTTCACAAAACAGGGATTTCTGTTTTATCACTAACAGTCGACCTAATAGATGTTGCACACAACGAAACAATTAGGAAGCTGACATTCCCATCATCAGCGTTTTTAGTGAAACTGACAGTCCCACTGTCAGCTATTTTGAAACGAAATTGTATATCCGCTGATAGAAGATTATACGGGGATGAAAGCCGACATTCAGTCTGCCAACGATTTTGAAGCAAACGGGGAGTGTTGACATCTTTGTTGTCAGCGAAATTCAAACAGACGAAAAAGCTGACATTCACACTGTCAGCGATTTTGAAACAGGTAGAAAAGAAATGTTGGCAGACAGTCTGTCAGCGAAAGCTACAATTCAAAAAACAAATGAAGCTGACAGCGGTAGTATCAACGATTTTCACCAGGAGGTCTGAATGAAAGAAAGGATAAACAGAAAAGCAAAGGGACCTGTTTTGCCAGCTAGGATGTTGTGCTATCAGTTAGGGACCTCTTTTTATTTTCAAGGAAGATAGTTTGAAAGATATTTCACTTGACCTATATATCAGTGTATTTTCTAGTAGATATTTTTAGGAAAAACTGAATGTATTTAAGTTTTTATTTACATGCATGAACTTGAAGATATTTAGACATTTTTAGATTATTGTAATCAATCTGAAGGCTATTATTTTGTAATCAACTTCGACGTAAAGTTTATAAAGACAGTTTATGGAGAATGAAGAAGGGTTGGATTTTACTGAAAACATTTGCATTCTGGTATATTTGAGCAGTCTTAAATATATTACAACTTTTGATGAGCATTTTATAGGAAATTCATGTGTTGTAGTTCCCTGTCAGTTTTTTCTTTGTTATAAAAACTTTCTTTCATGTCTGAAAAATGTTAGTATCTGAGATTGGGATTCATTGATGCTCATTTCTCATATTTATCAGCCATTAGTATTTGTTACCTCAATCAGCGATAAACTTTGTCTCACTTCAGTTCTTTTCTTCCAAACTCTAAATTTGTCAAAGGATTTGTTGCTATCATGCTTTTTGTAGCTTGCTCATTAGATCTGTAGCATCACTTGTTAGAACTGGACTCCATGCCAAATAGTGTCTTTTGTAAATAGCCCAACCAATTTATCCTACAAACTAAATCTATTCATAGATTTCAATTGCAAAACCTACTACTACAGCGACATAGAGTAGTTGACTTTTACGGGGAGATCCCTCTCCAAGTTGAAGAGTCGGCCTTCAACCTAAAAGAGGTTCAAGGTTACCTTAGGTTTTCCCACAGTCAGGTTTCCTCTAAGTGATAACATGTTGAATTATTTCAGTTGGGTCGAGTTGTAGGTTCCAGCCACTATTTTTCTTTGTAAATTCTTTGTGGGTCAAAACCCTAGTTTTCCAAATTAATAGATGAAGGAGAATTATGTTGATGCTAAGTTGCAGGAAACGTGGGTCTAGGGTCCGTTTCCGTACGGAAACGAAACGGAAACGCGTTTCCGCGTACCGTACGGCGTGGAAACGCGTTTCCGTCCGTACAGGCGCGTTTCCACACGTTTCCAGGCGTTTCCACACGTTTCCACGAACAGAAACGCGTTTCCACGCCGTACGGGCCCCGTTTCCCACAAAATAACACTTGTTTTTTAAATTTTTTTTTTTCTAATTAATTTTTAATTTTTTTTAGGGTTTCTAATCACTTCTAGAAACCATTTCTAAAGTTATAAAATAGCAGTGCCTCTCATTCTCTCATCATTATGGTTTGCCTTATATATTAATAATTTTTAATTGTTTTTATATTATATATTTATATTATTCTATTATATATTATTATATATATTATTATATATATTCGCGTTTCCCCGTTTCCAAAATTTGGGGAGGTCGCGTTTCGTTTCGCTTCCGCGTTTCGTTTCGCTTCCCCGTTTCCCCGTTTCGTGCAACTTAGTGTTGATGTTTCTACAATTTACAACATTGGGGAGACATTCTACCGCGAGGTCATGTTGATTTGACTAAGGGGTACGGGGAATGATACATTCACCCATAGGGCCATGCTAATTTAGCTAGGGGTGAATGGCTTGGCGCAGTCTTTCTCCCATTAGCTCTGGTGTCTGTCTCGAGAGATTGGCCCATGGTACTCTCATTGCTTGCTTCAAGATGGAGTGATCTATTTCTTTTATAGAGCAGGTTTGATTTGATTATTTAATGGGGGTTTTCATCGACCATTGGAATAAACAATTCAAGCCTAATGTTGAGTTGTGATGTAGGCTCAATAAGTGAAGGGGTTTCTTGAGATGAGGGGCTTCTTAATGGGTCTCTACTCAACATTAGAGCTCTAAATAAATAGACATGCATGTGAGGAGACACCACATCAACATAGCAAGCTCATTCATGTCTATTCTAGTGGAGGAGAAATTTCAACTAAGGAGAAATCTGTTTTGAGGAGTGTGTGCAGGGTGTGCACTTGGCAAGCCGCCTAAGATTGCGTTTCCTCACAACGAGACTAAGCATAAGAAATGTTAGAGAAAGTGTACAAAGGGCAAGTGTTTCTTAAGGCTTGGTGTCTATCCTAGGAAAAAATGTCTTAACATGACCACCTTCACTTAACTTTATGAGATATAAAGTTAAAACGACTTTATGAGATATAAAGTCGTAAAGTGACTTTATGAGATATAAAGTCATAAGGTGGCTTTTTGCATTAATTACTAAAAAAGGTGACTTAGGGGATAAAGTGACTTATGCGTCAATGAAACATTAAATCTATAACCTTGATCTCAATGGCTAAGATCTAATATCAATTATTGGGTGTTAGGGTTAGATCTTTCTTCGTTATAAGAGAATAAAAAGGAAACTCAAGGGAGGAAAAGACACAATTTGCATCTAAGCCACCTGACACGAAGGCACATGACACATACAACACAGATGTATGTGTATTTGACATGTGACACGATGATCCCCCAAAAAAGGACATGGAGGACATGTAATATATTATATATTAAAAACTATAATATATATTAGAAAATATAAAAAAATTAGTGAATTTCACACAAAATATGAAATATATAAAACATTTAGATGATGATGATACAAATTCAATACTCAACTAATGCATATAACCAAAATAGCATTTGAGTGCAAATGCAATCCATCTCTAAACCAAAAATACATCAAAAAAGATACTCTCAATAACTAGTCCAAAAAAATCATGCTACAACAAATAACTAGTACTATATATCATCAAAATCATTGTCTATATTGGGATCCTCATCATTAACATCACCCTCTAAGCATTAAAATAAGATAGAAAAAACTTAACATGTCAAAAAAAGATTATGTTTGAGTGATGGGTGCACTTTTACTATGGTCATGGTAGAGGAGTTCAACAATCAAAGACACCAACATCAAGGTACATAGAGGGCTTGGTCCTCTTAATTAAATGCTAGTTCCATAACCTCATACATGACAAACTGCAATGGAAACGATGTAATCCCTGCAATCCTGAAAATTGTTAAGTCTGTTGGATTTTGTGAGAGATCTAAGAATGTACTTTCTCCATATGAAATCCAGTAAGGTTGAAACCACTCTCAAACATCCTGAGCCATTCTATGGTAATGTTAGAAATTTAAGTAAAAGGATGAAAATGAAATATAATAGAGAATGTCACTTTTATTTTAAGAATTTAACATTACCATTGATAGTATTAGTAGGGTCTGGAAAAAACACTTCCTAACACTTGGAATCCCTTATAACATTACTTAATTGCCCTTAGTTGCACTTCAAAACCTTCGATAGCTCCAACATTGTCACTGAATTGTGGGAGAATGAGGCAATAAATTGATTTCAGGATGTTTTTTGACAATACATATGTCCAAATTTTGAGACACTAGTAGGGCTTATTACCCAACAAAAGTGGGTGACCCCTAGGAAAAATTTTATCCTAATCATCTCATCCATTAAACAGCCAACAGCCCTTGATAGCCACCGAGTAGCCGACGTGACATTCTTATTTCTGCCATTTGCATCAATTTTATGTTTCCTCACCCATTTGTTAAGAGCACATGTTGGAAGGTGGGCAATCTAACCCAAAAGTTACTTTATTCGTTATGCAATTGGGTGCTTATGCTTGTTTTCAATTTGGTCATTTAGCATGGATTATGCGGTGACTTGGAAGTAGGAATGGTTCCAACCGTAGTTTTGTTCCCTCACCGTAAATGGGGGGTTAATCTTCAATCCTAGTCCAATAGGACCTCCTCTAATGGCCCATGGCTTTAAGACAAGCGCTACTTAGGAAACCTTGATTGAAATAGTGTGATCTCGTTTTCCCCATTCCATACTTATCACTTCCCTCTGTACATTACAAGCCCTATACTCGACCTCCCATCTCTAGGTCCACTTGACCATGGCTCCACTAGGATTTCACACGCCCCCACTTTTCTGCATATCTAGGTCAAGCCTGGAAATCTTGTCCCAGGAGGTTGATGCAGCTAAAAAAAAGAAGGAAAGAGCGTATCATGGCCACAAGCAATGAACAAAAGAAAAAAATTATAAAATGCAAAGGATGGTTGGAACATTAACATTAGCACATGGGAAAAAGCCAAGCATGAGCTCTAACCATTATCATTATGACCATCACCCAGTTCTTGGGGCCAATGTTTCCTTACCACATCATTGAAAGGAACCCTTGCATGTCCCAACCCTTGGTGGGTGATGAACTGCCCCACCACTAAAGGGGTAACCACTACAAAACATCATTCAAAGCATGCTCCCATTTCTTAGAGCTTCGCGCAATAATACAAAGAAAAATCAAGAAAAGGAAAAAGGCAATAAGAGGGATGGAAAAATAAAGGTCGGGGTAACTAATGCATCCACAATTGCTTCCTCCTCACATCTATATGCCCAAGATGTGGATTTCCTCATCATTGCTACCCCTTTGACCATGGTATTTGGCACTAAGACCCCTTTTCCCCTCTATTCCATCATTTATTCACATGACATCTATTGATTAAAGGATGTACCAGGAGCTTGTCTTTCCCCTAAGAGTTGAGAATACCTAATAAGGTTGTCCATTGGCCACTCCTTCCTACAAAAGTAACATTATTACATGATCAAATCCCCAGATTAGGAATGGAAACCTTGTATGAAGTGTCATTTTGGCTTTGATTAACAAGCTTGGTCCACTTAGATGCACTAATGATTATTGTACCAAATGGTGAAGATGCGGCACTAGATGTTTTGTGTGATTGGCAGGTGGTTTTCATCATGGGTTGGGCAAAGTAGCTGGGACCCAACCCCACTAAAGGAGCATATGACATCCTACTGGTGAAGCATTCAGAGCTATGGAACTCATGTTACTTACAGAGCATCATTCATATCCACAGGCACCTTCAGCACCTCAGCAGGCTTGCACTTTGCCCCCTATTATTCATGATATGATGCACTTGGACCAGCCTACGCAGTAAGCTTGGTAGTGATCACATGGTTTGGCAGTTGTCTGATGGCCAAATGAGGTTTGTCTCACCCCATGAGACATCAAAGGGCTAGAACCATCCTTAGAGCCCTTAATGTTGGAGCAGATACAGGCTATTCCACCACTAAGAAACCCATGAGACCAGCTTTTGTGCCCCAAACCCAAAATTGGGATCCACAGGATGATTTGCATGGAAGTCTAGGGGCCAACCCCTAGACCTTGATTTTTGGAGCCCTCTACACACATTTTGGCACTAGAGAAGCCAAACGCCTCCTTAAAGGAAGCCTATGCATGCATAACGTCAACGTTAATTGTTATGTTTTTACAATGGCTATAAGGTCAACTTGTGACCTTACCTAGTATTTTCTCATTATTTTATTAGTTGAGGAGATAATAGGCTAAAATTAGGCATCATTGGACACATATATATTAGAGAGACCTCGTGTGATCTCTCATCATCATCAAATTTGTAAATTCAAACCTCTTTAGAGAACTCGCACTTGCTTCTTGTGAGTGAAATGGAGATCATAGGATGCACTTTGAAGTTTGGAAGCTGATTTTTGGATATTCTTAGGAGCTATTCTTGGTTTAATGGAAGGATATATTACATCTTATCTTGTAAGTGAATCTTATTCATGAACATCTTTTCTTGAATGTCTAAAGCATGGAATCATTGATTCTAGGTTAGATTTTTGTGCGCTAATATGTTGAAGATCAATTTATTGAAGAATATCTAGATGAACGTTGTATGCATTACTCATCATAACATGTAATGAATGTTATTGTACAAACAAGCTTCGTTATAGTAGGTTAAACACTCCCAAAAACTTGGAATATGAAGATATCCATTGAGGATACAAATACTATATGTTAAATATATGAATGAGAATGATGTTACAAATGAGAGTGAGGCCCTGCTTATATACCCTAGGCAGGTGCCCCTTATGAACGGTCATGTCCTTAGGGACATACCTCTTCATTAACTAATTACTGATTAATCAGTGTTTATGATGTGTTGTTATTATTTATATCTACATTATTTATGTCAATATTTTATTCATAACATTGCCTTCCTCCTCAAAATGCTTTGACCTCAAAGCTTGTTGAGGAAAAGGCTTGATCTCTTTTTCTGTTTCGAATGTCTTCCCGTCTCCGAACTGTCATCTTCGTTGATACGAGTTGATATGATCCTCTAAGTGATAAATAAAATTGTCGCACTCAGAAGAGATAGGACCATACTGTTAGAAAATTATATATTACAGAGCAATGAAACACATAAAATATATTGCAGAAATATAAACACAGAAAACACATAAAACAAGAGAGACACAGATATACGTGGTTTACCCAATTTGGGCTACGTCCACGGAGAAACAGCCAGTCCTTCCTTTTAACTTATCTAGCAAACTGAAGAGATACAACCTACAGCATATCCGTTGTAATTCCCTCTTCGCTCTCACACAATCTCCTCCCTCTTTCTCACTCAGAATACAGATCTACATAGAAGCAATACAATTCCCTCATATCTACCGAGGGGTTGCCTTATAGGGCAAAAAACCCTAAATTAAACATAACTTCTACAGTCAAATTTCCGCCTATTGAATGGCCCAGATTGACTACGATATTACAACATTTTACAAGGCAATTTTACATCTATTTTTAGCTTCAGGGGCGTTGCCCCCGATCCATCGCCAGGGGGGGCTCCCAAAGATCGCAGCCGCCCCCCTGGACCCCTCTTGCAGCGCAAATATTACGGGCGGTGTTGCCGCCACATTACGAACTAGGGTCCAATGTCGTGATACCTTTGAATAAAGAAGATAATCAGGCTCTACACCCAACAATCTCCCACCTGGAGACTGAGTATAGCAACTCGACCGCTGCTTCATTTGCTGGACAATGACTCCACTTTGGACCTGGTTCTTTCTCATCTTCTTCATTATACTTGAAGACCAATTGAAACTGAGCAGAATCTCAATTTCTCCCTGGTTACAACTTTTGTTAACATATCTACAGGATTCTGACTAGTGTGTATATTTTCCAGCTTCAACTGTCCATCTTCCAACATTAACCGTATGAAATGGTACTTGAGTTGTTATGTTTAGTCTTGGAATAAAATGCAGAGTTCTTTGCAAGATGTATGGCACTCTGGTTGTCACTATATAACCTGCCCAACTCCTGCTTCTTACCCAATTCATCCAAAAACCTTTGTAACCAGATCATTTCTTTACTAGCCTCTGTAGCAGCAACATACTCTGCTTCCGTTGTTGAGAGTGTAACAACACTTTGCAGTTTTGAAACCCAACTGACAGTTGTTCCACCTACAGTAAACACATACCTTGTTGTGCTCCTCTTGTTATCTCTATCACCTGTCATATATGCATCAACATATCCCTGTAGAGCAATGTTTAAACCACCAAAACATCATGCTTGATTTGTGGTACCTCTCAAATACCTGAAAATCCATTTCACCACCATCAAATGTTCTTTTCTTGGATTGTTCATGTACCTGCTTACAACTCCCACTGCATGTACAATAACATGCCTTGTGCAAACCATTGCATACATTTAGCTTCCAACTACTAATGCATTTGGAACTTTAGACATATAAGCCATTTCTTCCTGAGTCTTGGGACACACCTCCTTACTTAGTTTGAAATGGCTAGCCAAAGGTATACTAACTGGTTTTGCATTCTGCATATTAAATCTTTTCAACATTTTTTCTATGTACTCACTCTGAGACAATGTTAATTTTCAATTCTTCCTATTTCTAGTTATTCTCATACCAAGGATTTGTTTTGCAACACCCAAATGCTTCATTGCAAATGAGTTTGCCAATTTTCTTTTGAGCACATTTATTTCCTGCATGTTAGAACCTACAACAAGCATGTCATCTACATACAATAACAATATAATATAGCTGCCATCATTTTGCCTTTTGAGATAAACACAATGATCAGAGTGACATCTAGTATAACTTTGTTTAGACATAAACCTGTCTAATTTAGATATCAATGCCTTGGAGCCTGTTTTAAGCCATACAACCTCTTCTTTAACCTGCACACTAGTTTCTCCTTCCCTTTTACCTCATATCCTTGTGGTTGGTGCATATATATCTCTTCTTCCAAATCCCCATGGAGAAAGGTTGTCTTTACATCTAGCTGCTCAAGATGCAAATCTTCAGCTGCTACTAGACTTAAAATAGTTCTGATTGAAGTCATTTTAACAACAGGAGAAAATATCTCATCAAAGTCTATACCCTTTTCTGTGCAAACCTCTTCACCACGAGTCTAGCTTTATACCTTTTTCTACCTCCATCTTTTTCCTTCAACCTATAAACCCATTTATTCTGCAATGTTGTTTTACTTGCAGGCAACCTGATTAAGTCCCAAGTCTAGTTATGTGCTAAGGAGTCCATCTTTTCTTTCATGGCTTGCTCCCACTTCTTCCTGGTTTCTACCTGCACTGCTTCTTCATAACATTTTGGTTCACCAGAATCAGTCAACAATACATAATATAATGAAGGAAAGTATCGTTCAGGTCTACTTATCCTAGTAGATCCTCTAACACCACTTTCAAGTGTTTGAGGTGTGTGTTGTCATTGTGGTTGTTGTTGTTGTTCTGGTTGTTGATCATTATGATTTTTAGGCACCATCACTTTTTCTATGATCTCATCAAGCACTGTGTATTCTCTGTTTTCTTTTTCCTGTTTCTTTTCCTGCAGTTGATGCTTATACAAAACCTTTTCATTGAATATGACATCTTTGCTCCTAATGATTTTGTATTTTTCATAATCATAAAAGCGATAACCAAAATCATTAACACCATATCCAATAAAGGTACATTTCTTTGATTTTGCCTCAAGTTTTCTTCTATTTTCTTTATTAATGTGGACAAAGGCTTCACAACCAAAAGTCTTTAAAAATGAGTACTTTACCTTTTTACTTGTCCATGCCTCCTCTGGAATACCACCATCCAAGGAACTTGAAAGCCCTCTGTTTATTAGATAAACAGCAGTATCTACAGCATCTACCCAAAATTGTAAAGGCAATCCTGCATGCAATCTCATACACCTTGCATGCTCCATGATTGTCTTGTTCATCCTTTCTGACACACCATTTTCTTGTGGTGTTCCTAGACTGTCTTCTCTCTATGAATTTCATTCTTTGAATAGTACTTATGAAACTTTTCGCTGTAATATTCACCTTTATTGTCTGATTTGAGACACTTCAACATTTTTCCTGTCTCATTTTCAACCAAAGCTTTCCATTTTTTGAAAGTATCAAATACATCATATTTATTTCAAATACAATGAATCCAGGTTTTTCTAGTTGCATCATCAATAAAAATAACATAATAACAAGAGCCACCAAGAGATGATACCTGAGCAGGTCCCCATACATCTATATGCACAAACTCTAATTTTTTGCTCTTCTTTTCTTTCCCAGCTCTAAGGACTCTGACTCTCTTTTGTTTTCCATAAACACAATTCTCACAAAATTTTAAATCAACATACTTCAAACCTGGCAACAAATTTCTTGAGTGAAAAATTTGCATCCCCTTCTCACTCATGTGCCCAAGCCTATGATGCCACAATGGCATATCTGCTCCTGTAGAAGTTAAAGCATTAACAGAATTAGAAATACCATTGCATAAATACAATGTACCAACCTTTTCTCCTTTTGCTATTACCAGGGATCCTTTAGTGACCTTCCACGTTTTATCTGTAAAGTAGTTACACAGCCTTCACTTCCCAACTGCCCTGTTGAAATTAGATTTTTCTTCAGACCTGGAACATACCTTACCTCCTTCAATAGCCATTTATTTCCATTCTGTTGTTTTATGAAAATTGTACCCATTCAAATGATTTTACAGGGTTTATCATCACCCAATCAAACCTATCCAAAATCTACTTGAACATAATCATGAAAATGTTTCCTATCAAGTGTGGCATGGAATGAGGCCCCTGAATCTACCACCCAGGCATCAATAATATTTTCTAATGAAAAAAACAAAGCATCTTGCAACACATCACCTGTCACATTCGCTTCATGATTGTTTTATTGCTATGCGTCTCCTTCTTTTCCCTTCCGAGACTTAGTCTTTCTTCAGGTGTCCTTTCTTCCCGCATTTCCAACACACTATACCCAATCTAGACTTGGATCTGCCTTTCCTTGACTTACTGCGATATCCTGGGCTCTTTCCTCTTTCCATTTTTCTTCCCCTAGTCTCTGCAGTCAAAGCATTGCCTGATGTCTCATTGGAGCTTTTCTGTCACATTTCCTCGCTAAGGATTGCACCGACAACATCACCAAACTTTAAAGTACTAGATCCAGAGACAGAATTACTAATGGCCATAACTAAACCATTCCAACTTTCTGGCAATGAGCACAGAAATAACAGAGCCCTAACTTCATCATCAAAAGTTACCCGTACAGAACTTAACTGACTAGTCACTGTATTGAATTCATTTAAATGATCAGCACCAGATCCACCTTCTGACATCTTCATATTAAACAAATGCTTCATAAGAAATACCTTATTTGAGGTCGAGAGTTTTTCATATAGTTTGGCCAATGCCTTCATTAAACCCTTTGTTGTCGTTTCCTTTGAAATATTAAATGCTACCGATGCCGCTAGGCACAGCCGTATTGTTCCAAGTGCCTTTCTGTCGAGAACATCCCATTCTGTGTCTGTCATACTCGTCAACTTCTTTGTCTTTCCACTCAATGGTTGGTACAAATAATCTTCCATCTGCATCTTCCATAGCTGGTAGTTTTGGCCATTAAATTTTTCGACCCTAAACCTACCATCCTTCGCCATTGCTCCCACTCGAACCAGGAACCCTTCTCCTGCGAGTTTATCATCCAAATAGACCTTCGGCTATAATACCAGTTGTTAGAAAATTATATATTACAGAACAATGGAACACATAAAATATATTGCAGAAATATAAACACATAAAACAAGAGAGACACAGATATACATGGTTCACCCAATTTGGGCTACGTCCACGGAGAAAAAGTCAGTCCTTCCTTTTATATTATCCAGTAATCTGAAGAGATACAACCTACAACAGATCCACTGTAATTCCCTCTTCGCTCTCACAGAATCTACTCTCTCTATCTCACTCAGAATACAGATCTACATAAATGCAATACAATTCCCTCATGTATCGAGTGGTTGCCTTACAGGGCAAAAAACACTAAATTAAACATAACTTCTATCGTCAGATCTCTGCCTAATGAACGGCCCAGACTGACTACGAAATTACAACATTTTACAAGGTAATTTTACATCTATTTTTAGCTTAGGGGGCGATATCCCCGATCCCTCGCTAGGGGGGGCTCCCAAAGATCGTAGCCGCCCTCCCCTGGACCCCCTTTGCAGCGCAAATATTATAGGCGGCAATTACAAACTAGGGTCCAATGTGGTGATACCTCTGAATAAAGAATATAATCAGGCTCCACACCCAACACATACTAAATCAATCTTATGTGGAATCTTCTAATTACAGGAAATTTGTAACGAATAGTTATTATAGGACTGGATTCCGCAAACTTCAGAATTCCTTGGAACATAAATCTGTTGTTTCTCTTTTGAATGGTTCAAATATGTAGATTGACTTAGTTGTCTGCTCCTGTGATTCGGATGTCGATAAGGAGTACTGGCAATTTGATTTTCCCTTATCATTTGTTTGGCAATTTTCTGATTTACTTCAAGTACTATTGTTGTTGAGTTACTTACAGAATCATAATTTGAAATGTTCATCATCTGAATTGCAATATATGTGTGTGTTTTTCCTTCAACTGATTTATAATCTTCTTGAGTTGTGGTAATGACTGGTTTGGCATTTGTTCCTTTATCTTCAACTAGAGTTGTTACAACTAGCGACTTCAATACTTCCTCTTGAATACAATGTTCTAACTTGTCTTTTAATGACTTCTTGTCCTTCTTAAGCTTCTTAATTAACTAGTGAACCTAAAATAATGTCACCTTGATAGCTCTATAGGGTTTGAACTAAGAATTGTGATATGAATGTATTATCTACTATGTTTAATTTTAAATTGGTTATCTTATATTTTTTGTTGTCATAACAGTCTAACTTTTCGATTATATTTGACTCAGGAATCACTAATTGGTTTGTGATTTTAGGTTTTATATAATTTTTATCTTCGGCTGGTGAGATAGCAATAGTAACATCTTTCCCTGCAATAGACCCTTTAATTTTGAATAGCATTAAGGCATAGTTATATGAAGTTTCCAGGAATCTTCCGACATTCATTTCCGATCTAGAATCCATTTTTCTCAACCTTAGGGTTTTAAAGATATCCCATTTTAATCTTTAGAATAACACTTCATACTTTTTTAAAATCTTCAAAACTTGTAATTATTTCTTTCTTTCTTTTTTTAATAATATCTCTCCCTTTTTCAAGTTTGGTACTTCTTTATAATCTTTTAATAACTTTGATAATGATATTTTTAGAAATGAATTTCCTAATGTGAAGTATCAAAAGTTTGGCTAACTTGAATAACCCCTTTTTTTAAATGGACCCTTCTTTAACTAATAATATTTCTCTCACTTTCATAATAAATTTTTCCTTTATTATTTTTTTTCTCTTTCAGTGATATATATATATATATTATATATATATATATAATTGAAACTTTTGAAACTTTATTTTCCTTTATATCTCTTTGTGGTGTACGTTGGGCTAATGATATATTAAAATTATGTTTTAACAAGAGTCACACCTTCTACCTATGAGTCACAACCTATGACTGTACCAATTGTTATGGAATTAGCAGGTAAGAATGACTCTCGTCTTTCGATTACTACAATACAAGGTGATCGAGGGAACTATACAAATTGGTCTTTGAAACAGAGCATACGAATTTTACATAGATCGTATAGTGTGACAGTGACACAACTCGACGGCTGGACGAAAAAAACCCCACAATAGCTAAGGAGGTGTTTGTTTATTGAGCGATAGCTAGGGAGCAATGTCAACGACGATGGTTGTGTGTCGTGGTTGGAGCAAGGGAGAGAGAGAAAACATTGGGATGGTAGCTAGACGATTGTTGGGAGTCGTGGTTCGAGCAGGAAAGAGAGAGAAAACATTGGGATGGCAGCTGGACGATTGTGACAAGAGCTTCTGAGGGAGACCACAACGACTTGTCAAACGTTGGTTGGCAATTTAGCCAACAAAAATGCCTACTCACGCGGAGGCGACAAGAGAATTGTGGGCAGAGGTGGACAATCAGACTACGACTACAGCAGGGGAAACGATGGAGATGGTAGTCTGACCAAAGGTGGAGTGGTTGATAGTGTGTGTTGCGGGTGTTGCGGAAGGTGTGAGCGGCAGTGGAAGCACTTGATATGGACGCGTTTGTTTGCTTGGTCGGCGGCGGATGGCAGCAAATGACATATAGGTGGAGTAAGACTTGGCAGAGGCAGCCGATCGTGATTACTGGCAACAGAATTTTCAATAGTGGGGTCGACAACTTGCAGCGATGGAGCAACGAACAACAACAGTTTCTTGAGCGACAATCGTTGTTGGCGTTGGTGGTTTGTGTGATCTGTCAAGCTGCAGCTAACAGGCAGGTATAAAAATCTCTCTTTTTCTCTTTTTTGTATATAACTTTTTTGTTTATAGTAATTATTTTCTTTTAAATGTAAATTTTTTTTATTATTTTTTTATAATTTTTCTAATATATATATATATATATATGATTTTCTTTTTATTTATTTTTTTTAAATAATCTTCCTTTTCTTTTTTTAATTATTACTTTTTTCTGTAATTGTTTGCAACTTTTCTCTACATATACACTCTTCTTCTTTCTTTCGTTTTTAATTATAGGTTCTAAATATGTATTCTTTTTTTTAAACGACCAAGGGCCTAGCGGTGAATTCGTCAGAATGGGGAACCCCCACACTGTAGCGAAACGCTTCAACCGCAACAAGGTTGACGAATTTCGACGGCCAAAGACTAGATCAGATTGGCTCTATGTAGCAATTATATCTAGAGGATCGAATAGCTCTAATCCCAATGTAACAAACAAGGTTCGTTATAGCAAGTTAAACACTCCAAAAGACTTGGAATATGAAGATACCCATTGAGGATACAAATATTATACATTAAATGTATGTTTGAGAATGATGTTACAAATGAGAATGAGGATCTACTTATATACCTTAGGCAGGTGCCCCTTTATGAAAGATCATGTCCTTAGGGACATACCTCTTCATTAACTAATTACTAATTAATCAATATTTATAATGTGTTGTTATTATTTATATTTACATTATTTATACCTATATTTTACTCATAACAGTTGCTAGTGGTGATGCCCTTGTAGCTCTCAAATGAAACTCCACTTTTCCATTGAATGGGTAAATGTTTGAAATTTGATAACAATCGAATTTCACCCTCCTTGGGAACAAATTTGGCTTATCTTAAGCATCCTAGACTCCATATGTCAATAGGACAAGGCACTAGTCTTACCGCTTGGTGATCATCTACAAATTTCCTCCATAAATTTATCTCATTAAATTTGGTCCTTTTAAAGGTAGGAAGGAGATTCTATGGCTTAGAGCGAAATTCTAGGAAGGAGGGTTTTAGGTGGTTTGAGAGTCTAAATATCAAGAGGTATGTATTGACTACATGACCTATCATTTTGGTGGGCATCCACTCAAATTTCATCCACAAAATCTCTTGCCGTAGGTGTCTCCGTAAGAGGGAAACCATGGTTTCTTCCCCCTCAACTTGAGGACTTTCTTGAAGGTTTCATGAGCCTTGTAATGGTTGGAATCCATCACAAGGTACCTCTTCTCTTTGGTATTAACCTTTGAAACTCCCACTATCGTCAAATACATCAAACCCTAGGCGTTGCACCTCTCTTTCCTTGGTCTTTTTATTGAGGGTGAATTGCTTCCTTAAAGAAGCCTTTGAACTTGTATTGTGTCTTTGTTTTGAATGAGCCCTAGTAAGATCATCTTAGACCTTATCTACAACCTATTTGTCTTAGAATTGATGTCTTCCTCTCTTACAGGTACTTCTCCCATCGTTGAAAATCCATAAAGATAAGGGGATTTTGGTTGAGGTGACATTGGGCCTCTACCCTATCATTAGCACTTTGTCTAGCTTCTGTCTTGTAGGGCTTCCCTCTCCAAATCCTGCTAGATTTTGTGGTAACAAGGCTCATGTCTGACACGTGTCAAGATTGAATCATGTCAGACACACAGGATTGAAGGGACATGCTAGGTGACTTAATTGCATTCATTTTCTTCATGAAGTTTCGAAAACAAGAGGAGGCTAAGAGAGCAAGTACAACAAAGACTATAGCAAAGTACAGCATCAAGGAGGATACAATTTTCAAGGAGAAAAGGTAACCTTTTTTAGGGATGAGAAGGGCACAAGAATCGAGGAGATTTTCATGTTGTCTACATGCAAATTTTGAGACAAAATTAGCACAGAAATTGAGATTGTCAGAGCTTCTATTGCAACTAGAAAATCAAAAGGAAGCCTTCATTGAACATAAGGAGGATCATTAGGAAGAAGAGGATCCCTTTCTAGATCATTGAACATAAGGAGGATCATTAGGAAGAAGAGGATCCCTTTCTAGATCATCAAGATGAGATCATTGATGAAGACTTTAAGGGAGATCTTGAATGGAAGCAAGATAAGGAGTTTGATGAAGTTGGTTCCTTAGAAAGTAAAATTGAAGATAGCCCCATCTTTTTTAAGAACATTATCTTTGACATTGTACACATCAAAGACCTTGAGAAAGACAACCCATTAACCCCTTAGACAATAGTGATTCCCTGCATATTGAAGAAGGGAAGTGGGAGATCACGGGCCATCATTTCGACATATATCCTATCTATGACACCGATGAAGAAGGGGAATTTGTGGAAAGTGAAGTTGAGGCTAGCGATGTTTTTGTCAAGGATACTACTCTTAATGATATGCCTTTTAAGTGTGAAATTTTATGAATCTAACAACCAGAAATCCTACTACAAAAAATTGATTTTACATTATCTACTTGTATTCTTCATTTAACAAGTTATTTTCAAAAAATATTAATGTAAATACATTGCAGCCTACACCACTATACAGATCAAGTACTGAAAAAAATAAATGAGGCAATCATTTATTTTTCCCGACTGTTCCGACAGTTTCCGGCAGCTCCCTATCTTTCTACATGGAAGGCATCTCTTCCTCTATGCTGGCTCTTCTGGCTTTGCGTTGAGGCTGCATGGGCCTAGACTAGCCCAACGTCCGCTCTCCTGAAGACTGTGCTACCTCCACAAGTTTCTCTTCGCCTCTTTCTCTGTATTCCCGAACTATCATTACCCCTCAGCTGCAAGATCTCCCCAATCGATGTCCCTCCTGAGAACTTTTCGCCTCAGAAAATCTATTTTCTCAATCTCTCTATGTATCTTCTCCAATTGTCCCCAAACCTTGATTTATGCTTTTCCTGTTGAGAAATCAACAGTCGTGATCTAATCTCTAATCAATGGCTAAGATTAAATTAGACTTGATCCTCGTCTCTTAGTAGTTTCTCACCCATATTTTCATTAATACCCATTAATATTTTTATTTTCCTAAATTTAGAGTTAGAAACCCCACTAAAAATATTAATTATTTTAATAAAATGCAATCCGGATGGAATTTCGCCAAATGATTTCTGGGTCTTGGAAATCTCCACAAAAATTCGAAGCTAGAGCACATCCAATGCTACCCAAAAATCGACAGTAAGCCCTTTGAAGGGCAAGGTGATCCCATAGCTCCTTTGAGAATTGACATTGAAGACTACTTGCACATGGTGGAAGAAAATGGGAGATTATTAGCTACCATTTTGACAAAGACCCCATTTATGATGGCTGATGATGAACCTAATAAGGATCCTGATTTGCCTTGTATTCCATGTCATCAAGAAACATTGATCACTCTTGAGCAATTTTTGCGCCTTAGTATTGACAGTGATGAACACATGGTGGTCTCACCTTTTCAACATGATCCTTGCAATAAGAAACCCGATTGGCATAATTCCCCTTGTCTGCCTTATTTTCCCTCCTGTTGTCGCGCAGATTGACACGACAACGCTCAGACCGGGGGCTGTCACTTTGATCCCCGATCCCTCCGTTTAAGCCTGTCTCCCGCGGCTAAGGGGGGTAGACCCTGCGAGATGATGAAGGCCAACTGTCGACCAGTTGGTTGGGAGACACGAGACACGATTTAATAGAAGCACAAAAATGATTTAATTAGCAGACCAGTGCCTTGAGAGATTGTCACTGAAATGATTACTTGTTAAATGACAAGGGACATAAACCGTGACCAGCAACCATTTATCATCAGTGAAATCACTTGACCAAAACGATACCCAGCAACTGAAAATTTTAAAAGATGAATGCCCAAAACCACCACAAGATCCAGATGTCAAATTCGCGTCCTGATTTGAAAGATCAGATCTCAGC
>APFE030912573.1:0-10214 GCA_000404065.3 Pinus taeda | reverse complement strand
CGTATTGTTTTCATTGTTGTGCATTTGGTTTCTATCTATGACCAGCATATATGAACCACTATGAACAACATATCTGTACAGCATATAAAGGGCATCCATTGACTTCGATTAGGGCTGATTAGAACAGCGTATTAGGGCCTCCATATCTGCATAGAATCCTCATCATGAACTATGTATAGGTTTTCATGAACAGCGTAAGAATGTCTTCTCTTACTGTGGCTAGGAGACTCCATTACAGGACTGCGTTAGGGCTTCTTGAACAGCGTGCAGGCTAGGGCATCATTTGTGTATAAACTAGGGCATCATACTGTACTTAGGCCAGCGTATACTCTTAGTGTCTCTGCTCCACCAAAACCCAAAGACATGTAGAGGAGATCACACCAAGAATGCCCATACAAAATGATAACAAATCCTCATCTATTTATACCAAAACGAGGATGATGAATAGACACGTCGGTTGGGCTTCTAGAGCCTACATAAGTGCTGGTCGGCTTGATAATAATTATATAAACAAAATAAATTCATATCTCCATAAATACTTATCGGAATCGGATGATCTTTGGATCAATCCTACACCTCTCGACGAGAGGGATCCAATAAAAATATCAGCTGCCATAAATAAGCCGACCCACATGAAGTTTGGCCCTAGTTGCCAATTTAACACAAGTCTTGGTCAAATTTTTATTTGGGGATATTACAGTGGTATTAGCGCTGGTTTTCGTGCCAGCTTGAGGGTTTATTGCAGATCAAGCCAAATTTTCCATATTGCTTAAAATTCGTTGTCATGCCAGAAGACCAAATTCCGAATTGAGTTCTCGAAGAGCATTTGTTGCACAATATTTTAATGGTCAAATTTTGAAGGTCAAAGAGGTTAGAACTACATCCAAACTGTGTCAAATTATTGAAGCAACGTCCAATGATACATTCGCTTCCTTGCAGGGATCAAAGATAATTTAAGGAGGCTGAGTCTATCGCCGTGATAGGAGTCGTTCTTGGTTTTTTGCATAGCCGAGATTGTGGGAACGAGTTTGCAATGATGTGTGTGTTATTCAAGGGTTAAGTACACTTGTGGCACGACACTACCATTGGAGTTGAGCCATCCAAAGTGATTCGCTAAGGGGCCGAATTCATATTGCAAAATGGCAATATTGACGAACGCAAATTTGCAGTTGATTGCCAATTTGTTAAAGAGTGAATGAATGGCCAAGTGAAACATAAAGTATTTGACATGTCACATTCTCCTGTCACTGAGGAGAAGCGAATGTTGTTGGCGGATCATGTGTTTTGCTGAGTTTAAAAGTAGGATTGTGGCCATGGGCACGATCTCTTTATTTACCACACCGGATCACTATAAAGGAAGAAGCAGACTGTGTTGTGCCATTGTTGAAGCTTGCCAACTGGATCAATAATAGATAGGGCAAGCTGATATGATAACGATCGAGGGCTGAATTGCATGTAGCAAATCAACTATCTTGGAGTCGAGGATTATCGGACTTAAAGAAAGAACGAAGTCGCCTAGGGCAATATCAGTTGTTTTGGGTTGATTATTGAAGGGTCGCTGTACCATTATACGTGGAAGGGAAATCGAGTTAAATCTTGGGTGCCATTACAATTGTTGGAGGGGTCGTACCACTGTTTTAAGATCCCGCTGGCTCGGATCCAACTCGGCCGAGTTGATTCGAGCCAGAAATTTTTTTCTAACTCAGCAAAAAAACCAGTTCGGGAGGCTGAGTCATGACTGACTCGGTCAACCCGGCCGTTTCCGCATCTACTCGGCCGAGTCATTAAATCCGGCCAATCACCCAAAAAAAACAATGATTTTTCTAATTTTTTTTAAACTTTTTAACATTTAGCTGATTGTTGGGGACTCCAAAGTGTTTCCTAAATTGGTTAAGTGCTATTTGGGGTCCATTCCCCTCTCCCAAACCCTATTTAACCCACTCAAATGCTCTCATTCTCTCACAACCATCTCATGCATTTGAGTGAGAACTTTAGTGAGAGTTAGTGAGCAGTTCTTGAGTTTGTTTTTGGAGCAGCAGTGAGGAGTCTTGGGCAAGCATTGTAGCTGGAGTGAGGAGCTTATTGGGCAGCCGTTTGGAGCAGCATTGACGAGTTGATTCTTGGAGCAAGCTTGAGGAGGCAGTTTGTGCCTGGAGGTATTTTTTTCACTTCTACAAATCTGTTTTTGCTTATTAAATTTTAGGTGCATATCTAGAAAGCCTAGAGAGTGTTTTTTGTGAAAGAAATGAACATTGAATCAATGTTTTTTTTTTCATTTTCAGATTGTTTGCTTTCGTTTCCTAGTCAAAAAATGACACCTAGAGCGAGAGATCTTGCTTGGGCATATGTTGAAATGGTTGATAGTCAAATGCATTGCAAATTTTGCCAAAGGAAAATTAAGGAAGGTCCTGGGGGCATTAATAGGCTGAAACAACAATTGGCGGGGATTAGAGGCCAAATTACTCCATGTGCCTCACCAGAAATTGGGGAGATTAGGAAGCAATTGTTAGCCAGCTTTGAGAAGTTTAAAGAAGATAAGGCTAGGGAAAGAGAGTTAGAGGCTGAAATTGGGAGGAAGAGGGAGATACAAAAAATGATGGCTACCAACCCCCATTATGATTTTGAGGGTTCTTCCTCTATCCCTCATACTGATGCATCTAACCCTTTCCGATATGTTCCTCCCTCTTTTGGTTCTGTTCAAGATAAGGGAAAGGGTAGAATGAAAAAGGGTGATATGACTATCAAAAGTTATTTCACTCCCTCCTCTCCATCAGATGCACATGGTCCTCAAGCTAGTAAAAGTTAGATACGGCCCACTTTAGATGACCATTGGAAGAAAGAATTGAGGGAGACTGCTTGTGATTACATAGCTAGATGGTGGTATGATGCTGATATCTCCTTCAATGCTTCCCGTTCACCATATTATGAGCCTATGTTTGATGCCATACATGTTGCTGGAAAAGGCTTCAAAGGCCCTACTATACATGAGCTAAGGGGGTATCATTTGTAGAAAGAAATTGACTCCATTAATGAGTATTTGAAAGATTTCAAGGACTCATGGGCAAGAACAGGATGTACCATCTTGTCAGATGGATGGACTGATCAAAGAAACCGTACCATCATAAACTTTCTTGTCTTCTGCCCACGGGGAACCATGTTTTTAAAATCAGTTGATGCATCTGATAAGGTAAAAGATGGGCAATTGTTGTTTCAGCTATTGGATGAGGTTGTTGAGGAGGTGGGGGTGGCTAATGTTGTTCAAGTCAACACAGATAATGCCTCTAACTATGTTCTTGCTAATAAACTGGTAGAGGAAAAACACAAGACCATCTTTTGGACCCCATGTGCTGCACATTGCATAGACCTCATGCTTGAGGATATTGGAAAAATAGATTGGGTCAAAAACACTGTAGATCATGCCAAAAGCATAACAAAATTTATCTACAATCATTCATTGATTTTGAGCCTCATGAGGAAACACACTGGGGGCAGGGATTTTATTAGGCCGGCCATCACTAGATTTGCTACTCATTTTTTGACATTGCAATCTATGCTTTCCAAAAATAGAAACTTGCAAAAGATGTTTTCCAGTGATGAATGGAATTAAAGCAATTGGTCTAACAAACCGGAAGGCAAAGAATTGAAAAAGAAAGTTAATGAAGAAACTTTTTGGAGAAAGGCAGCTGAGATTGTGAAGTTTGCTGAGCCACTGGTTAACGTGTTGAGGTTGGTGGATGGGGAAAGGTTGGCTATGGGCTTCATTTATGAAGCTATGGATCAAGAAAAGGAGCAAATAAAGAGGGCATACAAGAATAGAGTGGCTAAGTATGGGCCCATTTGGGCAATCATTGATGAAAGATGGAACAATCAACTCCATCGCCCTATACATGCAGCTGGGTATTTTTTGAACCCATGGTATCATTATAAAGCTAAGGAGTCAGGAGCTTTGAGGGTGGAGGTCAGAGATGGACTGATTGACTGCATTGATTTCATGATCCCGTTAGATTCTAATCAGCGCGAGATACACCGATAGGTCACGACTTTCAGCAATGCCTTGGGTACCTTTGGGAAGAACCTAGCAAAGATTGCAAAAGAAGCAGATGAGCTAGGTAAACAAAAATTTCAATTTTCAAATTCTTAATAGTTTTACTTTTTTTTTTTAATTTTGTTAAATCGTTTATAATTTGGAAGTTGGATATAATTTGTAATTTTGTTGAGCTAGCTCATTACACTCCTATGTGTTTTGCAGCACAGTGGTGGGAGGCTTTTGGTGGCCATTGTCCTGAATGCAGAAGTTTGCAATTCGTATTTTGAGTCAAACTTGCAGAGCTACTGGGTGTGAGCGCAATTGGTCTGTCTTTGAGAGGATTCACACAAAGAAGAGAAACCATTTGGATCAAAAACGGTTAAATGATCTAGTCTATGTCCAATACAACCTCCGGCTCAGACGAAACCAATTGCTGAACAAAAGACCTGATTCAGATCCCATTGTGTTGGAAGACATTGATCCAACATCAAATTGGGTAGTGGAGAGTCATCCAGCAGAGTTTGATCCTGATGAGGATCTTGATTTAGATTTAGATATCGAGGCATCAGTTGAACATGATGTTCAGTTGAATGCAGATCCCGATCCACCTGTACTACCAGCCTGAGTCTCACAGCCAGCAAGGACTCCAGTTGCAGGCGTTTCCTCTGCTCAGCGACGACAGAAGCGCAGCCGTATATCTTCTCTATCTCAGCTTGCATCTGTTGCACAGCCTACTAGTGGTACCACTTCTACAGTTGCAGTTGGAGATGATGATGATGAGGAGGAGCCATGGGCCCCCCTGTCTGACTCTGATGATGATTCAGAGATTGATCGACATGATCTTGGCTCCTTTGGCAGTAGCTACTAGCCAGTAGTACTGGAGTCTGGTCATAGTTTACTTTTGTTGTAGAGGCCATTTCTAGCCTCTTTGATTATGTGTTTTTTGTTTTGAATCTTTGATCATGTATGACTATGTATTGCCATTGGACAGTGCATTGGGTGCCATTTTGATATAATGGATATATTCACGAGCCTACTTTGATCATATGTTGTCTTCCATCTATATTATAATGCTGTGTGTTTGGAAACATGAATGAAAATCTTTAAAATTGTGTTTTTTTTATAAAAAATATAAATATTTAATGTATTTTTTACAACGACCGAGTCATTGAAATCGAGCCGGCCGAGTCGATACCGAGTCGGAGTCGATCCTCGGCTGAGTCAGAGTTTTAAAAAATTGGGTCATACTGCTCAAATTCAGGACAATTTGTTGCCAACAACCAAATTCCTTGTGTCAAATTGTTATTGCCATGTTGGGTTGAGTATGAAATCGCCTTGGAGCTAAATTTCGTGTTGATTAAATCAGGTGAAATTCTTATTATCAGAATTGGAGCCGGGTTCCCACTACCAAATTGTGCCGGTTCAGATTCTGTCATGTCAGGGCTGATTGAGGGCAGTTCCTTATTGCTAAGTCAAGGTGGAGTTTGGTGATTGTCGGGACCGAGAACCAGTCCAAACTCCATCATGTGACACCTGGTTGACCAAGAGTTGAGATTTTTGACTAATCGAATCGATAATTCATTGAAAGCTGACATATGTTTTGCTAGTCTATCTTCTTGCCTGATGAGAGGAGCCAAATCGTATAACTGGCATGAGGCTGCATTGATTCACAGAGTCTGCCAGTTAATTAGCAGAGGTTGTGCGACCAGACTTATCAAAGTACACCATAGATCCCAACGACTGTACCTGTAGCAGAGCACAGATTGTTTGAAGGGATGTGACTTGTAGCATGTGTTGACATATAAATCGAGGAGCTATTGCGCGATTGAGAAATGGTGCGAACAGAGGCTATGTGAACCAGTGTATGATGTAGTTCTGAAGCATGGTTTTGGCAATATGCAATGTAATGGTGCGTGTAATTGTGCATATGAAGAGGAGTAATGAGATCAGAAGCAAAGCGATGTGTGTGACTAGTTGAGTTCGATAGCTGTGCGAAAGTGTGAGTAACCCACACGTTGACAGTGTCGAGCGTTTGACAAAAGTGCTAGGACCTTACTATGCTTTAGATATTGGTGTTGTCAACTAATGCTGCCGGGACATTGTTGTAGCAGTGGTGGTTAATTATTACTTGTGCGCTATGCATACCTATAGTAGAAAGTTTTGTAGTTGCTTGTGTTTTGTGAGAATACAAACATGCGATCGATAGAAGTTTTGTGTGGCCTAAGCATTATTGCAGCAGATTTGTAGAAGGATGGGGTGTGATGGAAAACAAAGCATTGGTATATATGATATAATTGTTGACAATGTTTTTTCATAAGAATTTTTGTATGCTGCTTATTGCTGTAGGGTCGAGTGATTGTATTGGTAAGGGGTATGTGAATTGCTATAGCAGCCTCATATTGCTATGTGAACTGTATTGTCATAATATTGATTATTTCGTAATATTGAGAATGCTAGTGTGTTGAATGTTGAACATGTATGACGAGCAAAGAGTGTTGGGAAGGCCGTGTATTTTGTATTGTTGATGATGCCGTGCATAACTGTTGGTTGTGATGTTTTGCTGATAAAGAGAGAATGATAATGTATGTTGTCGTTATAGTCTTGTCAGGTTGAGATATATTGCAGAGGGTTTGATATAACTTATGCTACTGTTGAGTTGATGAGTTAGGTTGCTGTTGAGAGCATGTCATGTTTTGCTGCTAAATCATGCATAGCTGAGTGAATATTGTTTATGTTGCTATGCTGGTACTAATTGTCTGAGCTAGGGTTAGTTGTTAAAGAGAGATTGTTGCTATGGTTTGGAGAGAGAGAGTCTTTAGTTGCTATGTACAACATTGTTATTGTTTCCATAGCCTTGTATATGTTACTGATAGGGTGCCAATGGAGCTACTAAATAATGGAGCATTTAAAACTCCCCATGAATCAACACAACAATACCTTAATGGATTACGATATAGATCAAAGAAAAACGTAGAACAATGGACCCTTCTTAAGAGGAGTCCATACTATTCTACAACTGGAGCATCCAAGGGATCTGCAGAAGGAACAAGAGATAGGAAATTTGCTCTTTGCACTTAGGTCAAATTTGAAGATCTTGGAGGTGATAGTGAAAGCTCTTCTTAAATTGGAGAAGTTAGACTCACTTCTTTATGAGGTGAACCAATCAGATTGGAGGAGTTTAAATTGGGCCCTAAAGCCATCCATGCTTGCCTTGATACAACCCAAGTTCTTGGAACACCCTTGTGAAGGGGTAAGACTTATAGTTGCCTCTTGTTTTTGTGAAATAATAAAGTTAGCTTCACTTATACCTCCTTACAATGATGATATCATGAGGAAAGTTTTCTAGTTGATAGTAGAAAGCTTCCAGGAGTTGGATAACGCAATGGGTCCTACCTTTGGAAAGAGGCTCAAGATTTTAGAAGTCATGGCCGCAGTCAAATCATTTGACATCATGCTTGATCTAGAGTGCAATGATTTGATTCTTCACATGTTCCAATGCTTCTTCAACATTGTTGGACACCTAATCCTAAATGGATTAGTGTGGAAGCTAAACAGACTAAGTAGTCCAAGGGACCTTGCGATGTGAATCCCAACGGTCACCATATTGTACAATAAATGTACATCTATTGTTAATAAAAATGCAATGCATGCTTTATCTTTCCTATTCTCTCTCGTTCACCATGTGTGTTTAACATGGTATCAGAGCTGGTACGTTCATAACCTTCTCAATATTGTGTAAGCCACTTGTTTTTGTGGCCTGTGTAAACCAACGCTTCTATGTCTTAATGAGTTTTTTATGGTCCATCTCTGCAAATTAGTTGGAAGTCGTTGAACTCGTATATGTTTTGAAGTTTTTATGATATATAAAAATCATTAAGTGGCATATTGTGAGTGGAACGGTATACAGTGCATATTTCCTGTGCATTAAAGACTGAAACTCGAAGAGTTGTATTCCTTTGTTTGGGCCGGCATGCATTATGTCATAAATAATTAGTTCTGAAATTTCCAGAAGCGTTTCAATGCTGTTGCGCTACTGTGTTATAACGCCTCTGTCGTTCTGCCACACCTGCGCTGTCCTGAATTCGCTTAGAATCCAAAACCGTTCCATATTCCTGCGCCTCTGAGCTCTGTCCTGTCCGACTTTTCATCTCTCTCACTGATTCATAAAACGTCTCTGACTGTTCAGCAACTCTCTCACTGATTCATAAAACGTCTCTGACTGTTCAGCTCTCTCACTGATTCATATAACGTCTCTGGAAGGTATTAGGTGTGCATATAAAGTCCCTGGCATACACTGATCCCATATTCGAAGCACAGAATCAGCCCCGCCTGCAGCAATTAGTGCAGAGCCTTCACCACCGATACTCAGACAATGCAGTGCTTTCCGACAACCCACTGTCAATGAATTAACGACAGTTTCAACGTCCCAAACTCCGCACTGAATGATCCCAAGAGGCAGAATAAATCGTATCTTTTTCAAGTCAGACAATGGAAGAAACACATTGGCTATGTCCTTCCAACGTCCTTGATGCTTCAATCTGAGAAATAATATGTTATGTGCTGTCTTCTAATTTTCTCTTCTTCACTGAACCAGCGTTGCTCTCAATATCCATCTCTCCCGCAATTTGCCATATTTTTATAGAGCAATCCCAAGAACCTGAACAAATCAAATTCCTACGTGGACATGCCGATACAGTTTGAACAGATGAGGTATCTGTATCTTTAATCGCATTTATCTGAAGACAAGGATTTTTAGGTCTCTCTATCTGTTTAGAGGAGCTTGCGTTCCAGTTCCTGAAGGAAAATACCCAGAACATAAGTTCATCGGCGAAGAAAACTTCAGTAGTAAGATTGGCCAAGGAGGCTTTGGATCGGGTTTTTTTTGGTAAGCTGCGAGATGGAAATGACGTAGCAATAAAAGTTCTATCACTGTTTTCCAACGAAGGAGTTCAGCAGTTCTTGAATGAGGTAATTCTAAGAATGTTGTTTAATTTCTTGGTCGGCCAATGGTGGCATTTGACAGCGATAAGAAAAATATACATTGTCTCATAAAATCCATGTATGCGGCTTCACTCGGTTAACAAGTCGATCTTCTTTCTAGAGTCGATCATAAAAACTTGTTATCTCTACTACGCTACTGTAATGAGTGCAGGGGGCTTATGCTTATATACGAACACATGTTTGGAGGGTCCCTAAGCGAACACCTTTATGGTAAATATATTGCTCGTTCTGATCCAGTTTCTACATAATAAGAAAGATACTAGTATATCCCAATAAGATATGCTTGACTCTGAATTTATTTCCCAAGTAATAGAGCAGGATGTTCCAATCTAATTTGGGAAACACGGCTTAGAATTGCTGTAGATGCAGCGCAGGATTTTGGTATTTCAACACTGACAATTGGCGAGGAGGCAACGAGCGCGGGAATCCGAGGTCGATTTTTCTGTCAAGAGACAAGGTCCGGGAACTTGGAAGTAGACCATTCACGTTGACGTTGACAGGAAGAGGAAAAGGATAAAGCATGTGAAAATACGATAAAATGGTAGTCGTAGTCATGTTTTATTAAAAAGAGAATGGACCATAAGATATGAAATCAAATCTTGCTTTATTAAACCATGGACCATAGGATATAAAACCAAATCTTTCTTATCGGTCTTTCGCATTGCAATTGGGTTCCATGGCTGCTCGTATATCAATAGTCAGGTACACAAAATACATCATATCATGGTCCAACATCGAAGTTTAGTGGAAAGATTTTGATTTATGAGAAACCACCAAACAGGATTATATTTATTTTGTATGGTTCATTTCGTAAAGTTCAAATTCTCTATATATACAGATGTACATATAGATAGAATAGCAGGAGTGGTTTTGCTAGAGATCATATGTGGTAGAAGAAGATATTGCATAAGTGCTCACACTTTTTGCCCACTGCTAAGAAAATCTGAAAGAATATTAGAGTTATTGAGAACTCTAATCGTATCCACTGCTGACAGCGCTATCATAATCAATAAAAACATTATTGCTGACATTCAAAAATGTATACAAAATGCACAAGAAAAGATAGAGTTTTTGCAACTTGAATCACAACTACAGCAAGAAGAGCTACATCAAAATAGACACCATTTTGAACCTGTTTTTGTTCAGAACATTGAGACAACCACCCATCAGCAGCATGTCAATAATG
>APFE030912566.1:0-11579 GCA_000404065.3 Pinus taeda | reverse complement strand
ACATCATCCCATTTTGGGAACTTTGACCACAATAAGGGGCTTCAATCTTTAAAGAAACATATCTCCCAAAACAAGATGAACACGAGCCATGCCATATACCATTGGAATCAGTATGATGAGAAAAATAAAATGAGAATGATTATGGGAGAAAATTCACAAATACTCATCCTCAAATTCTTCAACAAGTATAGGGCATCTAGGGCTTCTTGTCAATTGGACCTTCCAACTAATGTAATCCATTATGCATATTAAGAACGTTCAATATTGATGTTGACATCAATGACAACACCATTCAACACAAGGAATACTACAAACAAAATCATGCTCATGGAACACCGCCCTGACTATAACTTTGACTCTAGCTCTAGCTAACACTAATTTTAGGCTCTTGCTATTGGATTTGGCTCTAGTTGTGGCCCATGATGAGTTATTTATGTTCGATTGATAGGAATTTGAAGCTTGAATATTAATAGCAATTCATTGATATTCCCCCTTGTTAGATACAAGGTGACAAATGAATATTGCTCCGTTTAAGATGTGTCAATACTCAAGAGTGTATTTGATGGCATGATCATTATATCTTCTTAATTGTTGATGATAATTTCCAAGAAACGATCCATCCAGGGTAAATATTTACTTATGCGTGTTATTATAATCAAACATATATATGAAGGATGATTATGTTTTCCACATTTTTCACAAGGATGAAGGTCAGAACATTAATCCTTCATATGGCCAACTTAATGACGATGTTGGCATTTGGCAATTTGATGTGAAAGTGGAGTACAAGAAGATGAAATTTCTTGATAAAACCTAGCACTTTGGAACTATATTGGATTTGAATAGGTTGGAATGTGAAAGGTCAATTCCTTTTGTATCCAAGATTGATTTCATTCTTGTTCTTGATGACTTCTTCCCAAGGTTTAATGATTTTCTTGGAAAGTGAAAACAAAACTTCATCTACATTTTGATTTTTCTTATAAAGTAGTGTCATTGGTTTGATCACGTGTTAGCTACTGAGAGGAATCTTTCTCAGAATAAAAAAGAAAATTGTTTTGAAGAAGGACTACTTCATAATGACAATTATTTTATTGCAATTCATCTCATTAGAGCTAAGATTCAAGCTATATAAACTTGATTTTGTCTTGTGAATCTTATAAATAGGTTAGAATATGGTCAAGTTACTTTGCTTGTAATCATATTTTCAATAGTGAAAAGTTTGAGTATTCAATAACTCTAATAGTATCAAGTCATTCCATTTTCTCAACAATTCAAGCTTAACAAATGAATGATTTTCAATTCTATTGAAAGTGCACTCATTTATAATCCTACAAATAAACTTTCAAAATTTTCGTTTGAAAGTTATTATTACAAAGGATACTATGAATATACAACCAAATCACTAAAGATAAAATAATTAATTCTTCACCCTTAGCATAGAATGAAATTGAAAGGCAAAGTAAATAACTCCATTCATTTTTGGTAAACATTTATTGAAGAATTATTGTCAACTTTACTTGTGGCAAGTAAATCTAATCTTCATTGTTAACTTAAAAATAGGAGATTTGTAGGCCCACAAAGTGAAAATAGATGATGATATTCATGGTTCTATAATCCATTTCCATCTATTTACACATTACTCACTCATCTGATTTCTTATCTAACATTTGCACCAAAAATTCAGGAAAAGAGAGACAAATGCAACGATTGGGCATTAATTAACCAACTATATACCCAACTAAATCTTGGATTGTTTGTGAAGTAAAATAGAATCTATACCATTTTTTAATTGTATCATAGGCCACAATTAATAATTTACATCTCATGGTGGATGATCTGGTTCACTAACAAATTCTAGAATGTATTTTGGTGCAAATGACCACATCAACATCGTTCTCTTGCCACAAAGTGTTATTAAAATCTACATTAACTCTATATATTCTATGCTTCTCTATTAATTGTCAGAGTTATTTCTTCCTCTCCTATTTTTCCCATCTAAGGAGATTAATATGTTGTTGTAGCCTCCACTATTGGATAATCTAATGTTTTCTGTTGTTTTCGTAACATATGAACTGTTGCCAAAAATTTCATCACCTTTGCTCATTGTTGAGAGGTTCTCTCCAACCTTTGAAATAACATAAAAATAAAAAAACTTTATGTTAAAATAAAAATAACTTTTAAAGTAAACTTAACACGGTAAACTAGCCTAGATCCATCTTAACACTGAACCACTAAGAAGAGTGAAATATATTTTCACTCTAAAAGAGGATTTCATCTTAGATATTTGATCCCTCTTGGTGATTGGTAGAACCAATGTTAAGATGGCTTTAGGCTGGTCTATCCTAAGATTCAACCTTGTGACAATATAGCTACATCTATCCAGTAGCATATTTGTGTATTGATCGGTGTGCAGTTGCATGGTTTGGAATTGTATCTTAAGCACAATGATGTCGTCCATCATCTCTTACAAGAAAAAAGGTGATGACATGAATATAATAAGTCACAGTGTGTACTTTTAAGTAAATTCTTGTGCCTAACATGGACACCGCTTGAATAACCGCCTAATAGATTTTGTGATGTTGAAGGTCATTCTATGATTCCTCGTATTATTGGAAGATGCCAATACCAAGGAATTTACTAAGGATTTAACCATTCATTTCCATTGGTAGTGGGATTTATAGAGTCTGAAAAGGTATTTTCAAAGGATGGCCTAACTCCATTTGGCTCAAATCCTTGCAATCAACGCTTATGGCATAGTAAAGAGAAAAAAGTGTAAGAGAAGACAAAATAATGGTAATCATATATCTATTTGGAGTAGGAAAACCATAAATGTAAGACAAGTAGAACCAAATGAGGGAAAGAGAGGAAAATATAAGAAACTACAAGTAGAAAATATCATGGAGTTATCAAGAGAAACTTATTCTCTAATGCTATTGTTGGACACATAAAATTTGAGATAATATTTTGATAAGAATGTGATGCATTTAATTAGTAAGATACACATATAAATGTAATGGTTTATGACCCTTTGTTTCAACTTCCAAGATGTCTCTTGGACTTCTAATGGGTATTCAATTTTTCTTGTGACTTTTCATCTTCTTGTTCAAGTGGATAATACAATTTATCATAATCTATAAAATTAGGTTTCTAACACATTGCATGACTGGGAAGGTTGTTTCTAAATGCAAAGGTGATTGGATGTTCATGTTAATATGAGAATGGATTGAATCTTGTTAGAAGCAACAAGATGCGAGGTCCTCATATAAATTCTGTTTGGGATTATTTAATGATACCTTTATCATCAAAAGAGGAACAATTTTATCTCTAATGATTTCTTCTATATGCAACTTATGACATATAGTTTTAGTTAGGACCATTACATCAAGATACTATTGTGATGGGAGAATACCATGGATTGTCTTGGCAAGAGTGGTCATCATACTTTCCATGGTGGTAGGTGGGGAGGGGGTGGTGGGTGGAGGTAATTTAAGGTCAATACAAGAATAAGGCTTCAAGACTAGGCAATGTTCAATATAAACACCTCTTAAACCCCAAAATAAAAGGTCAATATAACATCATTTCTTCTAGTTGTGTCATGGCAGTTGGGATTTGGAATTTTTGGTTTAGTATGTTGGAGGTTAAGTGGTGAGAGACAAGAGAAGGAAGTCAATAGGATCAACCATTATATTGCAAATTTTTATGGGAAGGTAGAAGTTGAAGGATGAACATGCATAATTTAATGGAGGAATGATGATTTTTGATGTGATAAAGAGTCTTGAGAAATAAATCCAATGAAATTAGCCTTCCTCTTTGGAGGACTAAATGAGTTATTTTACGGGAAACAATGGTCCATTTTGTAGTGACAAGATCGATGAAAATGATGGTAATGGTCTCTTTTTGTTCAATATTGCATCCAATGTCACCAAAAATGTTAATATTGACAGTTTGTAAATTGGTGCCATGATATAAACATTAGATATATACTTGAAGCTAGGGATGATGAATTGTGTATACCTCCAAGTGAAAATACCCTATAGCTCATGACCAACAACATTTTTGACAACCGTACTGGAAATATCTTTGAGAATTACCTAGAAGCAAAGAAGGAAAAACTAGCATAACTTTGTTGGTATGTAAAAGTAGAAGAACAAGATTCTTTTGAGTTTAAAATCCTGATAAGTTATCCTACCAAGAAAAATGAGGTGTGATCTTTGTACTTTAAACTATTTTCATTGGGGAATCTGAATATTCATAGTTAAAATATCTAATTGTATGGTTTGAGGGTCCATGGTATCCACCAACTCTACCCTAAATACAATAGTCCCCTTGACCGAGTTCCATATCTTTGGACAACTTACTTACATAGCATATGGATTAACCATTGGGTCAATGTGTATATTAGTAAACCTCATGTAGTATCTCACACTTTTCAATAGCAATAATAATGTCAACTATAAGCTTGACCTTCCTAATACAAAATTTCCATGGAAAATATTTTCTTTCCCAGTGAAATGGATGATCAATTCCTCCTTTGTGAATGTACATCAAATAAATGTAAATTTAATCTAACTTGTTATGGAAATGATATGAAAACAACCTATTATTTTTTAACTAATAGTAATAAAAAAAACATTACATATGGATAATTAAGACATTGGAATTTGATTTATAAATACTTTTTCTGGTCAAATCAAATCTGGAAAAGTTGTGAACCTATCATTGCATGAAATAAGCACATAAGAGACTAAGATCTTGAACAAATGACTTTTCTTTTCAATTTTCCCCAAGTACATCCCACTAGAAAATTTTATTTGTTGCATGGAGGAAGGGACTAAAAAATTGAACAATGATGAGAAAGAATAGATAAGACAATAATGTGGATACATTCTTAGGAAAGAAAAACCACCAAAATGTAACTTGAGTAATAAGAAACTTCTTGCAATGAATAATCTAAGAAACAATGAAAGCGTAGTGATCTTAAAGGTTGACAAAGGCAGAGCCACTATAGAAATGAACAAGGAAGAACACATATTAAAATTGAAGGAACATCTCAACAATAGTGGAAGTTACAAAAAGCTAAAAGAAAACCCAATTTCCAAGGTGATTAAGGAACTAAAGTAAGCCATCAAATAACCCAAAATTTATGAAGCTTTGAAGAAAATACTTCTTCCTTGTATTGAGATTACCCCTAGAATCTATTGTGTTGCTAAAATCCATAATTCTTTGTGTTCCATTGGGACCAATAGTTGATACCATTGGATGACCATCATATGGATTGGAAAATTATGTAGCTAGCATCCTTGGTCCTCTAGTTGGGAACTTACATTCATACATTAAAGACTCCAACTACTTCATTAATCACATCAAAGAAGAAAAGATTGATCCTGAATACATGAGAATGAGCTTTGATGTGGTCTCTGTTTTTATGAAGATCCCTCTAACTGAGGCCGTCTAGGTTTCCAAGGAGGTGACTGGCACTAAGATATCAAGACTTGCAAAAGTTTGTTTAAGGTCTACATTCTTTAGCTTCCAAGGGGAATATTTTGAACAAACCACTTGTGTTTCCATGGGATACTTTCCCTCACCCATTTTCACCAATATGATCATGGAAATGTTTGAGAAGAGAGAAATAAACTCATATCCCTTAAAACAAAACAAGTGGAAAAGATACATTGACGATGCTAATGTAAAATGGCCACATGAGAGAAATGAGCTTAACAAGTTCTTGAATCACCTCAATGGAGTTTTGGAAGACATAAAGTTTACTATGGAAACTAAAAATAATGGAAGCATTCCATTCCTAGATTTTGTTCTTAGTAGAATTGAAGATAGAACCTTGGGGAACCGAGTATATAGAAACAAGACACGCACATATAGTTATTTGCATGTTGATTCTCACCACCACCAAACACAAAAAATGGCAGTCTTGAATTCCCTTACCACTAGATCCTTAAGAATATGTGGAAAGTAACATTTTCAACAAGATATAGATCACCTGACCAAAATATTATAGCACATTAGATACAAGAATAAGGACATTAATAGAATCATTGACAAAGTGCAAAGAAAAAACCACCCTCTTCTCATAGCTTGCAATCTTGCAAAGGGAAAGCATACCTACCTTAAATTCATGTTTCATTGATAGATTTACCAAATTCCTAAGATGAAAATACATTCTATCCTCTTTCAAACCTTCTGAAACCATTCGGAAAAATATGAGATCCATAAAAGATAGAATTAACCACCTCTATCTCAAGGGGGTTTATAAGGTGGTTTGATCCCATAGGAAATGTTACATTAGAGAGAATGGAAGGTCATTTAGAGTTATATTGGAGGAGCATGGAGTAAATATAAATAATGGATGTGTTAGATCATTTTCCCTTGTAGAACACTCCTCCAAAACAAGGCTCCACATTTTCCTTGAAAAACAGAAACCCTATTGAGGAAATGCCATAAATACAAAATATGATACCAATAAGTCTTGGAAATAATGAAACATCTAAAAAATATCAATATGGATTGTGGTCTAGATGCTAGTAGTAAATATATCATTTACTCACACAACACTCCACATAATTGATTGTTATTTTCTCCATTAATTTCTTTATGTTGTTATTATTTATGGCCTTTCGTTTTGGTTTCTCTACATTTCCCCCCATTATAGGGTTATTCTTTCCCTACCTTGGAGTTCCCCCCTCTATCCATCATGTTTCCTATTCTACCTCGTTTCCACTATTTCTCTCCCCTTGCACCCTCTCCCCCTTCTTTTCATTGTTTTTCTTGCCCCCCCTTACATTATTGAGTGCATTGGAAGATTGTTGAGCATGTGATGTAATTGATGTAGAATTGAAGAGCTTGATGCATAACATGTTTTCATTGATTTTGATAATTTTTTTCATCTTTTTCATGTTTTCATTGATTCCAAGGATGAATTTACAGTTTGGGTAACCTATATCTGAAGGTCATTCTTCTCTAATTCCCTAGTACAAATGGGAATGAAAGGTGTATGGTTGAATAACTTGTTCTGATACCTTTCCAACATTATATGGAACTTATTATAACTTCAAAGGAACGTGGATAGAAATATTTTTGAAATGAGGATGCTTTCATCTGGGTAAAATTTCAATATGGTAGATTAGAGCCTGTGCTAGTATGGACTAGCCTAGTAGGTCGAGGACTAGTAGAAGGGCCCATAACATTTGAGTGTGTGCTGAGTATAGGCTCACTCATAAGTAAGGACTGGTATAAGCCCAAGATAAGTATAGATAAGGCTGAAGGGCCCATAATGTTGGAGCATGTGCCGGTATAGACTTACCTAAAATGGGGATCACTATAGATAATGATGGTAGGCTGGGGACCAATAGAAGGGCCCATAATGTCAAAGCACATACTGGTATAGAAAAGCCTAGTGGACCAAGGACTAGTAGAATGGGAACATAACACAGTCTAATATATGAAATTGGAGAAGGCCTAAAATTGTTATAACTAGAAAATATTTTTTATTATGAACCTCACTTGTCTTAATCACATACGCTAATACATGGTTAATGCTAAACAGACCTTATTAAGAGGCTAGTGGAGAGGATTAAGGAAGATTAATTATACCGAGATAAAAAACCCTTAGGAAAATATGATGTGGTTCAAGTATGATGTGGAAAGTCCACATAAATAATAGGATGCAAGCTTGATGATGTGGTATTCTCAATGTGTGACACATGGCTTGCATCTTTTCCATTTTTGGCCACCAAAATAGACATTTGGTAGGTACACATGGTAGGCACATTCAAGTGTTCAAACACATGAAAATCTCTGATTGATTGCAACAGTGGATGTAGAGTGTGAATTGGAAAGTGATGTAGGAGTGGTGGGTCTCTCCTGATGTATCGGGGCACCAGGCACCATAGTGTTATTTTAATGTAACAAGCCAAGGTTGGGCCCATATGACTTGGGGGAGTACAACATGTAAGTAATGAGGTGGTAGAAGGAACAAGTGAAAGTTCGTGGTTTTTCCACCATGGATCGACTTGGTAGACTTAGAGGTCTTGGGATCCATGCCAAGATTGTGTTTAGCGCGGTTTTTATTTGTATATTGTTTTTCTAAAATGGTTGAAATCTAAGGTTTAGTAGAAAATATAAAGGATGGGTCGCATGCGGCCAATACTAGGCTACTAGGAACTAGGAGGTAGAAACAATTATAAACTAGCATGATATGCACCTTGGCCTGAGTAAAGAAGAAAATTTCATCAAGCAACAAAACTAGAAATTGAAAAATCTTGGGTTCTTGGGAACTGGGCAATTGGGAGTGCACAAAGCATCTAGGAGTTTAAGCGTGTTGTTACAAACCATACGTCACATGGACACTTGGTTATGGCTCGATTTCTAAGGAAAAAACTTTAATGGGTAAAGAACACAAATAATTAAGTTGTTAAAATAAGATATGTCTGAATCAAGGCCAAATATTGAAGTTTGCGTGTATAAAACCGAATCTAAACGACATGAAAATTAGAGATTTCTCATGCAGTGTATGTGTAAGACTATAGTGAACAAACAAATTAGAGGTATTTCATTAGAATTAATGAGAGATAATTGTGTTGCATGAGATAAAGATGGGCTAAGTGCATTATTTTTTGTAGTTGAGACAGAGTATGCTCATGAGTCTTTGAAAAAAGTTGAAGGTGATGAATGCTATATATCTGAGGTATTTTGAAGGATAATTTAATTAGCCCAAGTAAAGAATTGTTGTGTAAAATAAATTGTAGATCAAAATATTTGAGGTAGTAATTGGGGAACCATGTCAAAGAAAAAACGCGTGTCCAGAGCAAATCTGGTAAGGTGTCGCAGATATTTGGTGTAAGATCGATTAGATCAAGAACTAAAAGATGAAACTTTTACCAAGAAAGATAAAAAAAGGAGTTAAATAGTGTTGTTTGAGTGAAATTTAAATAAATAACCTTTGGATTTGAGCCTGAAAACATATGGAAAAAGGATATGAGTGGCAGAGTAGGTTGGTTCCTATAAATATTAGGGGATTGGTGTCTCCTTCAGGTTGGAGCCTATAAATATTAGCGGATTGGTGTCTCCTTCATGTTGGTGCTTGTAAGGACTAGGGGATTGGTGTCTACTTCATGTTGGTGCCTATAAATATTAAGGGATTAGTGTCTCCTTCAGGTTGGTGACTTTAAAGAAAATGGGATTTTTGTCTCCTATAGGTCAGTGCCTACAAAATCTTACGTAATTTGAAATTGGTGCTTGAAAATTCATATAATCAAATGAATTTTTTTGGTTCTCTCCTTGATGGGTTTCCATGTATATTTTGTTTTGATAATGTGTGCATCTTGATTTTTGTATGGCCACGTTATATAATTCTTTAAATTTTTAAAAAGTGCTTTATACAGATTCACTTCCCCTCTTAGTATAAACTTAATTTCCAAAATTTTGTTCTCCCTAGTTCACCCCTTACATGGTTCTTCTTTCATTTCACCCCTCTCTTTATCCTTGATGTTTCCTTTTCTGCCTTTTGTTGACTTTTCCTCTTCCCTCCCGCCCCCACCTTATTTACACCGTTGTTCTTGTCCCCCCCTTACATCGTTCATATTTTCCTTTTAATTTTCTCTCCTTAGCATTTCTTCTTCTTCCTCACATTCCCTACCCCCCAGGCCTTATTTTCATCATTTTTCTTGTTTTGCTCTTTTATATGTATATTTTCCTTCACTTTCTCCCTTTGTTCTTTCCCTTTTTGGTCCCTCATTTCATTATTTTCCAACATAATTCTAACTTTTTAAGGTCTTAACCTTTTTCTTTCCTCATTCGCATTTAGGATTTGTTAGGTTATTATATCCTTGTTACTTTTAGGTTTAGGTTGGGCTTTGTATTTGGTAGGTTTTAGTATTTTATAGGTAAATAACATATTTGATTCACAATTTAGGTTCTTTGTATTATTTAGGTCATTATATTTAATCATAATGACTCTTAACATTATTTATTTTATGTTAATGCCATTAATGACTTAAACATATATTTTATGACATGAATATATACTTTTGAATCCATTAAAAAATTATTAGATACTGATATAATTATAATAACATAACAAGTACACTGCTAAAGGCAATGTTCCACCAAGACTGTGGGATGGGGGGATGTAGGTGTAGGGAGACACACAAGGAGGACATGAGGGAGTACCCTAAAATTTTAGGAAAATTTTGGGGGGATGCGGGGCATTAGGGTATATATGTGTGTGTGTGTGTGCTCTATTTATGGAATATTAGAATTAGTTTTAAAAAGACCGAGATCTCCAAATGTCTCTTCTAGCAGGGATTTACAATTATCAATAAAGTTTCCTGTTTTTTTTGTTTTCATTTCGCCTTTTCTCTGGATTAGTTTGAATTGAATCAAGAATAATAAGCTTGGACTACCTATAATGATACCCTCCTACAAACATATTGTGAGAATATCTTGTTGTAAAAGAAACAATCAAGCAAGCAGGAACACTCCACTACATACCTTAGGCACAAGTCTAGCCCCGAACATCGCCGACACAGAAAACATATAAGAATTTGATATATGTAAAAGGGGTATATTCATGTTCCTATTTCCCAAATATAATACTTTCCGACTGGATATTTTCATTAATATCTAGTCTCATTCCTACATATTCTTGCATCCTTGATTTCCATAGCTTTGGCTCCCATTGGTGAAGAACCAGACTACTAGTTACAAATCAAGTATCGATCCAATGGGGAGATACTTGGATCTAATATAATATCATTATATGTTCACATTAGTTCTTTTTGTTCTTGATGTTGGAATAGTCTCCCTTTCTATGAGTTTTAGTGTATATATATTTGCATTTATAGGAGCTCCAATTAATCATTGGCTTATTTTGTGCGATTGGTATCAGTCAATGCATGGCGGAAGGAAGCATTGAATGGTCTAATTTCCAGAGTGGGGAGGTATGTACAAAATGACTAAAGCCAATGATGAATCCTATGAAGTTACTTACTCGATCAAACAATTTTGAATCCGATTTTTTGGGACTACCCCAAACGATCTGTTCGAACGAATTGGGCCAGATCTCCAGTTTATGAATGCTCCTTTACAGTATTAATTTTGGTTTCATCAAATTTGCTTCATTAATAGATTCGTGATTCGACTCTGATCGTTACGGTCTGGTACCAAGATCTGGACCTAAACGAGCTTACCTCATTATAACAGCAGGGACTGTGACAATGAAAAAGGCTCCTTCTGTAGTAAGATTTATTATACGAACAAATGTTAGAACCAAAATATGTAGTTTCCCTGGAGCATGTAGTATCACAAGAAATGTTTGTACAGATTATTATAGTTCGTTCACAAAGTAGATAAGTTAATTCCTATGGATGTCTATCACCAGATTCCCACCCTGAACCAGAAGGCATATTTATAATGCTATAACTAAAACTTCATGAAAGAAAGGCATAGTTTGATGGAAATTGAGGCGCGAACTCCAAGAAGGGAAAGAATAAAATATCACTATAATCATTAGGATCATCATATTGGATCCAGTATTCATACTAGAAACTATGGTCAAAAGTTATTAC